>CATIWF010020747.1:0-16942 GCA_949630135.1 Balakata baccata | reverse complement strand
ATGTCATATGAGATATGGGTAGTTAATTTTGTACATGTCTATTAGATTAAAAAACATGTATTTATATATGACATAATTCTGTAAACACCGAGCTAGTTTAGCCTAAACTGATTTATTCTATTGGATGAATGATAGTTTTATACATGACATAAGATATGGACTAATATGTTAAAATGGTAACATGAAAATTATTTATATGAAATGATGTTAAGAGATAATAATATAAGGAAAAGAAAAAATTTTAAATTTTCACAAGTTTTCAATAACGGAAAGTCTATAACACTTACTTATATAATTGGGTTAATCTTAATTATATGAGAGGGTGTTACAAATGACGCCAAAGAGCTTCGGTGTTCCATGACCTTGAAAAATTTTCAAGGTAGATCATCCTACCAGGTGATGGTGGTGACCAGTGAAGATAGGGACCAAGACAATGTCGAGAGGATTCTTCCATTTCTCTAGGTGCTCATTGCTTGGATGTGTTAATTAAAGTATTTCAGTCATGAATGGTGGTTTGTGAGACCAGATTACCTGAAGAACATATGGAAGGTAATAAATTGGAATTATGCAAAACCTTCCCAATTTGATGAATAAAATAGAAGGTGAGGTAGTGTTTAATTAGCTCAATTATTGTGTGTTTTTTATCCATGCTGTAGGCCGGCTTGCTGTTTAGATGTCGACACCCCTTGTATTTAGGCCTAGTCTAGTCTATTTTCAATTGTGAGATAAAGAGAAAAAGAAAAAGGCAGTGTCTACTAATATTGATTGACACCTATCTTGTTAGCTACTTTTCTAACCATATAAACCGTACCAACTAATTAAGGCAGTTTACAGTTATACTTGCCCTTATCTGCAAACAATTTAAGTCAATAACCACATTAAATTAATTAATCATATATATAATCATGTATTTTCTATAATTTGCGTGGTAAATTGTGATTGGATATATTGCCATTGCATGTGCATCACACGTGGCTCTGCTCTTTATTGCTCCAATTGTGTTTAACTTTGCTTTCAAACTCACATGCACGATGAAACCAATAATTAAAAACATTATTAACCATAAATTTTTTCAATTTAATTAGAAATATTAAATTTGAGTTTTAGATATATAATTATTTAAAAATTTTTGAAATAATATTTTGCGGTTATTCAAAATTCTGTCTAATAATTTGATTTAATCTAAATTAATTGATTAGACTAATTCTGAGACTGAAATAAAAAAAAAAAGAACATTATTAAACAATGCTATATAATCTGATCATGTTTAATGGTATAAAAAAAATCCACCGGCCGACAATTAAGCCAACAAAAGACACATGTCCTTGGCATTTGTAATACAATTACGTGCTTTCACACGAAATTCAAATATTTTCACAAACTAATCTTTTGTACTCTTTACCATTATTTAATTAAAAAGCTCAATTCGGTTTCCTAATCAAAGATTATGACTTTATAATAAGTTAAGACAAGGAAAAGTCTCTTTGAATTTTTCATTTTTTCTAAATTTTTGATAGAAAAATTCTCTTTGATTTAGTGAAAAAGTAGTTGACAGTAGGGATTACTAGTTTATTACCTAATTAATTGATTTGGTAGATTCTTTATTTATTTGGCAAGAAGGCATATATATTACTCCAAATATTATTATTTGAGATAAACTTAATATTATGTGTGTGTATATATATCTAATGTACAATAATATTATTTTATACAACTAATTAATGTACATTCAGTCGTATATTGACTTACTAATCCAGTAGATAATATATGCATCATACATATATTGATTTTCTTTTTTTTTTTTTTGAAAAAAAAAAGAATTAAATATTAATAAAAATAATTCAATAGAATAAAAGTTGGATATTGAAGTTTATATATAGTTTGGTGGTTATGATTTTTGAAGAGTGCATTCCAAAAAGATTATATTAAACAATTAATGGGGTGAGTCATATATATAATGATATGATTAGTGAAAAAGAAAATGAGGTGACGAAGTGAGAAGAAGTAAATTTCGTGGAAAGTTCACACTTTTTGAAATTTGAAAGAGAAAGTCCACTCATCATTTATTGGTCCATACCATAATTTCAGGGCATCAATCGTCGTAAGTGAGAAACTTTCAATGCTTCAATTTCAATGTCTACAATCAATCATGATGGCGTACAATTAGGGGTTTGCTTTTCTTTTTTCTTTTTTTCTCGTAATTTTCTTTATATTTGGAAAACCTAATTGCTTCCATCAATCTAACTGTCCATTATTGAAAGTTTTGAATAGTAAAACCTTATGAGTGCAATTTTGGAATTTTTTGTGTATATATTCTATAGATATTGGATATTGAAATTGAGAGCTTTCATATCTAATTGTTGATTTTGGAATTTTTAACAATAAAAAAAGAAAGGGATTAAGTAAAAAGTCATATAATTATTATTTTTTCATTATGATATTTAATAAATTATGATATTTAATAGTAATAAAAAAAAATCGAAATTTTTCATATTTCTACTATTTTTATTAGTGATAATACCAACCAAGCTATCATTTTGATTGGTAGTCATATATCTATTAAGTGAATTCATGTTAAAAATCCCATGATATATATGAAGAAGATTAATTGAAGATATATAAATAAAGAGAAGGGGCCATTGGTAAATCACGTGGCATATGACCCACCACCTCCCTTTAAGAGAAAGCACCTCACGAGACCTTTGACATACTTATAATTTTGTTTTTTTATTATTATTATTTTTTTTTGGAAATGAATTATCCATTCTTTTCTTTGTCTATACGCATTCACCACCACTCATTTCTCGTTTTTCTTTTATTTTTTCCTTTAAATTCCTCAAAAAAAAACATAACTAAATGATTGGAAATATTAAAAATATTTTATATTTTCCAACATTCTTCTTCTAATTGATTATTGGGAAGAAAAACACTTTTAAATACTTCTATAATCATTTTCTCATTTTTCTAATGAAGGAAAACCTTTTAAAATTTTTTTACTTTTTTATTAAGCAGACAGAATATGGGTATTGAAAAATGAAAAATATTTTCATAGTGAATATATTATTAGGGACAGGTACACGTGAGCTAACCGCCCACATCCCCACATTTCTCTTTTCCTTCCCATCATCTATTTTTTCTTTCTGTGCATCCATAGGATCTATCTATCACTTAATCATCACCTTAATTATATCTCTCTTCTTTTTTCTTCCTTTCTTTACTTTGGCAAACTACCAAAATTAAAGGGTTTGTTTTTAGCACTAAAAAACATGACTGTGTCATCCTCCTATGTCTCTTTAGTCGTCACTCATGATTGCGCTCTGACTCATTTCTCTTACTTGCAATTAGGTTTTCCACTTTGTTGAAATATTCATTTTTATTACCCTTTCCCTCGGAGAAAAAAAAAATAAAAAAACTTCAATTTCTATTTTTGGCTGTCGAAAATTATATTATTTTTTTTAAATTATGATTATTTTATTTAATTATAAATATATTTTTATTAAATACATCTAAATATTTTTTTAAAATTTTTATTTTAAATAATTCTTAAAATTTATTGATATTTATATCAATATTAATTTAAATTTTATATTAAAAATTTATTATTTTCAAAATAATAATAAATATTTTTAGAAAATATCAAATAAAAATTATTAATTAAATTAAATTATCTAATTTTCACACAGAAATATGCCTTTTCGAGACGGAAAGAATATTGACTAATTAATTTAATTATAAAACTAATTTTCCTAACCCGATGCTCCATTACTTAAATTAGTACTTTTTCTACTTAATTAAATTTATATATGTATAAAAAAAATCTTCCAAATTAGTAATTGATTTTGGAAGCCCAATTATTTGAAGGGAGAAAGAAAATAAAAGGGAATAATAAACAGCGAGACCAAATAAGTTTCTTCTCATTAAATAAGTAAAAATTAAATTAAGAGGTTAAAAAATCAGAAAGCATAAAAATCAACAAGTAAATAATAGTTTTTTCTTCATATATTTATATTTCTACTAAAACATATACAAACATATATGATAAAAAAAGGAAACTGATCAGTAGTTACTATTTTTCTACAAAATAATTAATTACACTAATCTTTGACTACAAGCCCTTAACCAAAAAATAGAGGGATTGTGGAGGGAGTCTATACTCTTTTCTTTTTCCTTTTTCTCTATTTTTTTTAATCTCTCTCTCCTGTATATCCTAGCAACTTAATTAACATGCTGCAGAAGGATTGGTGAAGGGATTATAGAACTGATGAGGCTTTGATGCCACTGAAAATGGATTATTCTTTGAAGCACCGTCACTGACACCACCAATTCTTTCACACGATGGGCACATGGTGAGAGTTGCTGCTGGCATATGCATGTAAAATGGCTGAGCTATTTTCAATGCTTTCAATTCTTGAAGCTCCTTCTGCAGTCTTCTATTTTCATCTGTTAATGTTTCACAGCACTTCTTCAAGAACTCACAGTCCACTTCTGTTTGCTTCAGCTTTGTCCTGAAAATTTATTATAACAACTACTAATGATTATCACAATTAATGTTAATTTTCATTTTTTATTATCTTGTGATTTAAACACAAGTGCTTTTTGGAAACAAAAGAACTTTTTTTGGTGGACCTTTCTGGATATATATATATATTTCTTGGTGTTATTAAAAACTGTTTCTTGAAATATAATTAAAATGATAATAATAATTATCTATACTAAAAAAATGATATAATTATAGTTTTAGGGACGATTATAAAGGAATAAAGATTGATGATTGTTATTTACCTAGCTCTCCTGTTCTGGAACCATACTTCAACTTGTCTTGGCCGTAGATTTAACTGCCTTGCTAAAGCTTGCTTTTGCTTCTGTTAATATAATTAAATAAGAAATGGATAAAAGAGATAACAAGAAAAAATTAAAGAGAGATTAGTTTAATTACAGGATTGAGAGTGCTGTGTTGTTTGAAGCTCTCCTCTAAAAGAGCAGATTGTTCTTTAGTGAGCCTAAGTTTCTTTCTTGTATTTCCATCTTCATCTTCGTCACTTACTCTTGAAGAAACTCTTTCTACTTCTATTTCTTCACTGCTAAGGTCTCTTTCTCTCTTAACCCTACCACTAGAGAAAGAAGAAACAGCACTGAGAGGAGACGCTTGACGCAACAAATCAGCACCACCAACAACAGATTCCTCACAAATTTTCTTGGCAGAATTGAAGCCATAAGTCTCGCTAGAAAGACCCAAACTAAGTGAAGGCTCAAAACTTGCTATTCCGGCATGATCAAACTTGAGACAAGGCTTAATCTTGGGCTTCTGATTATTAATTTCTGGCATGGATGAAGTTTCTAAGGCTAACCCAAGAACAAGACCAGTGTTGCAGCCATCATCAAGAAAACCCATTGAAGAATTGAAGAAGAAGAAGAGAGGAATTGAATTGTGAATGAGGAAACAAAAGGAGAGGTGTTTAAGAAGGGGAAGAGAATGAGTTAGACTTTTTAGTAAGGGTGGTTGGCTTTAATTGTTAATCAAAGGAATGAAAATGAGTTGAGAAACGAATTAATCTTGGGGGCATGATGGAAATTATGAAACTTTAATTTATTCTCTCTCTCTTCTATTTTCTCTTCTATGCAAAGGTTGACCATTTGAACCCCACCAATCCTATTATCCTCCTCTATTTTCATTATCGTATCAAACGAAATCAAAAAGAAAAGAAAAAAACTGGTCTCTTTTAATTCTCACTCTAGAATTGGTACTAAACAGTGCACATGGGAGTGGGAGACACATCAAGGGAGGGAATGATTCGCTCACCGGTTCGCCACCCATTAACGTACCAAAATTAACTATTACCACTTGCTTGGTTTTTTGGCGTGTTTAGTTTTTCTTTCTTTTTTACGTTTGTTCTCATCAATTATTATTTAATCTTCTACTTTTATCCCATTTTTTGTCAGCCTTATTTCCTATTAGTTTCTTTACAATTCTCTTTTATATGATATAGTAATAATAGAGTTACTCATTCAAAGATTGCTTTCCTTTAACCTAATGAAGGCTAAAAAATTGCATAAAGAATGAAGAAAAAGAAAAGGAAATAATTGGTTTTTTGAGAATTTGACTGGATTGCCATTATTGAATATTAATAAGTTCAATTCCCTTTAAAATAGACCACATGAACTGTCTCCTTTGGTTTTAACTAGCAAGAGATGGGTATCATGTCACATTGCTTACCCAAATAGCATTTTTTTTTTTTTAAGTTTGAAAAAAGAAAATAACAAATTATAAGCATTTCCTTTTAAATCAAAAGGAGAAAGAGAGAGAGAGAGAGAGCGAGAGATGGTGTTGGTGGGTAGTTTTAATCTTGCTTATTATGAATGTGTAGGAGATAATTAGAAAGGGATGTCCACTATCTCTTTGCTAGAGAGGGAGCTTTTTTTTATATGATCATCGCATATATTGGCTGCTAACTTGGTTTTTATTTTTTTTTTCATTTAAACAAGAAAAACAAAGTAGGTAGAAGGCATGAGAAATGGAGTTTCAAAAGAGTTATAATTAATGGTGGTACAATATGATTCATCAACAAGAATCCGGATCTTTGCTTAACTAGAAAGTTGATGTGGACTGTTTGCTTGGGACCCACTTGCTACGTATACATGTACAAGCACTTCCAATAATGCTTTGTCGGCTATGCTGATGGGAAGTTAGGTCACCCATCAAACATGATAAACCTCTAATTATTATCCCTATTAATTAATTGTCCAACTATACATCAACAGCCTCTATACATTTATACTAAAATATTTCTCCTAATTCTTTTGATTTTAATATCTAATTCTTATTAGATTAAAATTTAAATACAAGTCCATAGTATTTATATAATATTATAATAAACATTAATTATAATAATTAAGTTGGCCTAATTGTACAGGTAGGGATTAATTAAGCCATGATTCTACGGCAGTCTCATGGACAATAAAGGGAGCGGCTGCGCACCGAATTGCAAAAAAATTTAGCTGGTGGCGGCATTTAAGAGATTATTCATTACCTGATAAAATTATTTGGTAAAACTAGTTGAAAAATATAAAATGACATAAAATAATATAATAACTAAAAAAATAGAATCAAATGTTGTATTTTAAAAATAGTGAAATTATGGTCATATATATATATATATATATAACTAGAGAACAAACTAATTAATGAGTTTATATACCATAAAATCTTAGACACCGTTTGGATTGAGTGAATTTAAAATTTATGAATTTCATAAAATTCATAAATTATAAAATATATAGATTCTAATAATTTCATCATTGGTTTAACTGTAAAATTCATGAATTGATGATATAATTTTTTTTATATTCATGTTTGGTTCAATAAACACAATCCATGAATTTAACAATTAATTTTCAATTTTATCATTTATTAAATATTGATAATTTATTATTAATTAAGTATATATAATCAATTCCACTATATACTTAAAAAATTTAAAAATAAAATTGGTTATTTTAAGAGTTGAAAAATAAAAAAAATAAAGTTATTATATGTTATAATGTTTAATTACATTGTTAAAAATATTTTTTATTAATATTATAATAATAATAAAGCAATTAGTTGAAATTTTAAAAAATAATTTTTACTTTTTTTAGGATTAAGGATAGTTTTGGAATATTATTAATTTATTAGGGATATTTTTGGAATAAAAAAATCTGACAATAATCCCTCATTGATCAAAATCCATTGATTTTAAACTTATCCACCTAAAAAGTGGAAAATCAAATCTTTTAAAAATAAAGGATTTTAGTGGATGAAGGATTTTCCAAAATTCATAAATTTTGATTTTTTTAAGTAATTAAACTATGAATTTGGTATAAATTCATGGATTGTTCAAAATCACTCATTTGAAATCTCTCAATCCAAACATAACCTTAATGATTAATTGTACACATTAATTGATGAGAGTTGGATAGCCGAATTAAACGAAAGAGCAAAATAAGAAAAGATTTAAGACCTAAATTTTTTAGGTGAGAAATAAAAAAAAATATCATTAAGCAAAAAGAATGAGGGTATAATAGAAAAGAATATAATAATCGACTAGATTATTTTTGGATGGTAGTAGGAGTAGCTTATTTTTTGGAAGATTATAATTTAAATTTTTTTTAAAAATAATATACTTTACCAAATACAGATTATTACGGATTATTAAACTAGCTTAAAATTTTGGTCAAAAATAATAATTTAGATTATAGTTACCAAACAACTCCTAAGAATCTGAAATAGGGGTGTTTGGGATCGGATTGGGTGTCAATATTAAAGTAGATTTAGAATTTGTTTAATTTAATTGGTTAATTTTTTTAAAAATTTTTATAAGCAATTTTTCTTAAATATGTTTCTAAAAAAATATTTATTTACTCGTTTTTCTTTAAATATAATTTTCAAAACTCTAAAAGATGAAAAATAATTTTTTTCAAAAGACAATGCTAATTACAACCATATAATTAATGGAGTGTGTTAGGCTTATATGCAATATTTTGATTAAGTGGATGCATGCCATGACGCACCATAAGAAAAGGATATTTTACCCAAATACTCTTTTGTGCTTCCAAAAGAAAATGACTCTTTCTACTCCTTTTGGGTCGTTAAATTCATTAGGAGTATATAAAGGACAACAACAAATAATTAGTTTTTACTCTTTTATTTATTTATCATACTATATATAAAATTAAGAGTAGAGGATAGGTAAAATTACAAAAAAGTCAACTTGATTATATTAGTTAATTGAGTTAATTTTGTCATTTAATAATTTAATTTATTAATAAATAGTATTAATAATTTACTAATTAGAAGTTTAATTCTATTATGACTAAATAATATTTTTTATAGTAAATCTAATATTAATTATGCTATTCTGTTTCTTTCTTGACCCAAATAAAATTATCATTTAAATATTAACTATTGAATTTTATTTGTTTTTAAAACTCCATCTATAAGAGTATAATGTCATTCACTTTTGTTTGTCAAAATATTAAAAAAATGAATATTAGGAATATACATTAAAAAAATATAATAAATAAGATAATTTGTATATATTTATTTACAACTATAATGAATAAGATAATCAATAAATAAGATAATTAACTAATATTAAAAAGAAAGAAAACAATACTAATATTAAAAGAAAAGAAAATATTAAAAGGAAAAAAACGTGAAATGCATAATACAAAATATACAATAAATATTAATTTATTAATAAGTTAATATAAATTAACAAAAATAAATATAAAAACCAAAAGATGATTAATGACGAGTCAAATATCTCATTATCATTAGGGATGGCAATTTGTCTTCGACCCATAGTGCCTCGCCCTGAACGAAGCGAATTTTTCCATCCAATATATGCCCTACCCTGACCTGACCCCGCTTTTGAAGTTTTTTATATCAAGAACAATATATACATCCTTGATCCAATCCCTACCGCAGTAATTTTATTTATATTTATATATTATATATATTTATATATATAATATTTATTTATATTTTAATATAATTAATAAATTTCAAAATAAGAAAATAGCATTTATTTAAAGTAAACATATTTTTTATTTAAAAATTATATAATTAACTAATTAATTAAAATAAAAAAATAATTTAAAATATTGAAAAAATATAAAAAATATATTATAAAAATTGGGGATCGGGTCGGTGATCTCCGTTTCCGTCGGATGCTGGGATGGAGAAAAAAAAAATTTTCCGTCAGGGATGGGGTGGGAGTTTTGGGTTCGGAGACGGAAAAATCCGTTCCGTTGCTACTTCTAATTATCACATGCAAGACATATTAATAGGACTAATGGTATTTGGTTAAAATGGAATTAATCAAATTAATTGATACAAAAATAAATTTTAACAAATCAATAAATTTTTCTTTATTTTTATTAGAATTCCATTTGTTTTACTATCAACAATAAATTTAATTTATCTATGTATCGTTAGCATTCTCCTATTAAGAAATATTACCAACACCTATATTTTATGTATAAAAAATAACTAATACAATATATAAAATATAATATTAAAAAAATGAATATTGGGAAGATACATTAAAAATATATAATAGACAAGATAATTTGTATATAGTAAATAAATTAATAACTATAATAGATAATATAATCATTGGATAAGATAATTAACTAATATTAAAAAGAATAAAAAAATACTAATATTAAAAGGAACAAAAAAAATTTAATATTACTAATATTAAAAGGGAAAAAACATGAAATGCATAATACAAAATATATAATAAGTATTAATTTAAGAGAATGAATGTCCAAAATCTTATACCTGACTCGAAACAATAGATAAATTAAATAATTTATGAACAAGAATTATATTAATGTCGAAATTACTAACTATATTTTATATATGACTCTTAAAATTTGAGACAAATGTGTTTTCCATCCCAAATATTAGTGGCATTTTAATTTTATTAATTAACAAAAGTTTTATTAATATTGAAATAAAGTTAGTTTATTAACACGTTGTGATAATATTACTCTATATTTAGTTCAAATATTGATTAGTTAATTAATATGAAAACAAAAAAATTTATATAAAACCCAAATCATTCCAATATTTGACAATCACGCGCAAAGTACGTTAATAAAAAACTATCATTGTGACATTATAACTCTACATTTAGCTCTAATACTAATTAGTTAATAAAATAAGTTAATAAAAAAATATTACATAAAAACTAGATAGTAATTAATGATAAATTTAATATCTAATAGTTATTGAAAAATTAGTTTATTTTAAATAAGACAAAAATTGTGTGTCGAGATAATTAGCTTAGATATTTAATTTCATCCTGCATCGTAATCAATTAAAAAAAATTTGAGAAATGAGAATAATTTGCATAAGAAATTATGATTGGAATCGTTAACTAATTTAATTCACATCAAAACATATATATAAACGAAAAAAAACTTAGCTAAAGATATTTTCCATATATAGGATAATCCCTATCAAACATTCGGTAAGAGATTAAACATATTATTCCTCATATATATATTTTTAATTGAACCGCTTAATTTGATATATACACTAAATTAATTCGTAATACCACTGAGTACAATATTAATAGAATACAAAATGCTATTAAAATAAATAATCAATCATCAACTAAAATAGGAATACAAAGTAATAGTACCTAACCGACGCATGAGGAAAAAAACGAGGTAATTAATAAACTTTCTTTAATATTGGTGGAGATGAATTAAATTCGATTTTTTTTTCAATTTTTACCAATAAAAAAAAAAAGAACAAAAGCATATTGGAAAAACGATTGGCGGTTTTTACTACTATCTTATAAATTAATTAATTCTTATAATTAGAGTATGGAAAATTTATGCAGGTGCATTGCATTTTTTTTTTTTTTAAAGACAGGAATTATCCAAAGCTTTTCTCAGCGAGTGGCTGTATACCAAAAAGCAATTAGATACTGTTTTTTTTTTTTTTTTTTTTTTTGGGAACCAAGTAGATATACATTGACTTTGACACAGTTGAGAAATGAAATAAACAATCAATTGCCTTAAATAATTAAATAATTATAATAAAAAAATTGAATGCTACGTTCCCCAACTTCCACTTTTTGAATAGATGATTGGGAATAATTACATATATCATTAAACTAATTAATTAATTCAATCCCATCAAACCTTTATTAGTTATTTTAATCAATCTCTTCCAAATCGTATCCACACACACCAAAACTGACATTGTACAAATCCAAAACAAAACTTCAGAGTGGATGCTCTTTTGTCATTTTCCCACTCTCTCCTTCATTTGTGAGTTTAATATTTAATTAAACTAATTACATTATAACTTTCTAATTATGCAACCTATATATGATTAGTTTTATAAACTAAAAGGCAAATTAAAGAAATGGCACGTGTGAAGGTGTAAAGGGAAGCGTGTGAGGTAGAGACAGGAATGGCCCACTAATGATTTGGGATGATGGGCATTTGATTCCGTGGGGGCTTGGATTATTATGGAGCGTAGAAATTGGCATTGATGGAGCAGACGAATTTCAGATAAGCTTTGGTTTTTTTTTTTTAATTATTATTTTATTTTCTTAAAAGAAATATTTAAAATGAAACAAAAATTAAAATTTGCAGAGTGAATTGAAGAGATGGAAAAACTCATAACGGAGCTCAACTGTAAATGATGGACGACTTTGGTGACGATATCCCTCAGCTTTCATGTAATCGACATGATTCTTTTTAATGATAGTATCCTTCCTCATCACCTTCATCGCATAAATCCCATCTCCACGGCCAATTCCCTTATTTCTAATTTCGAACACCTTACCAAAAGCTCATTGTCCTATAAGTCTCAAGATCTCAAAATTGTCGGCCCCAATCTTAGTACTCGCTTGCTCCTTCTCCCTACAGTGATTTTCAGCAGCTTCATTCTCGTTTTCGTTTTCGAGATACTCTTTCCAGAAGCACATGTACGTCACATCACTTTGTTTTTTTTCTTGTAAACATAATAACACTTAGCCTATTAAACCTTATTATTTTATGTTTAAATTAAAATTTTTTCTATCTTATTTAATTTAATCATAATACACATGCATATCATATCACACACAAGTATCATAAAATTGAATACAAGTTCAATTTATAATTAAGATAACCAGTTATCAAGTTTCTAGGTTAAAATCTGATAACATATAATATTTTAACATAAAAATAATCTAATTAAATAATTAATTCAATAAAACTAATTTTAGTAACTATCTCGCTATCCCTAATAAATAAATAAAAATACATAAGTAGGCTCTAACTCTTCTGATAAGCTCGTCTTCTCCCCTCGTCAACTCTGCTATTTTGTAGCTTTAACCTGTGTGCAAGAAATTCACACGTTAAATTATTGAAAACTTAGTAGTACATATAATCATAAAAATTCTTGCATTTATATTTTTACATATAACATAAAATTTACGTCATTTACAATTATTCTCATACATACATTAATCATCTAATCATTATGATCATGCCAATTAAATTATAATTACGACAAATTTGCGTACCTTATAAGCAGAAACCATAATTATTACCTTGTACCTAATTTCATTATCTGTAGCTATGTATACCATTGAATAAGAAATTGTATTCCACTCTTTTATTCCATATATTATTTTAACCAATTTTTATTTTCCTATATTTCACTTAGTAGTTCAAAACTCTAAACACATTTTTTGTGAATTTATTTTACTTACATATAAATTACAATTTTTTTGTTTTGTAATATTAAAATTACTTAACTTTATAAATTGATGCAGAAAAATTATCACCGATAATAGTATTACAATGTCACAATTAGTTACCTCTGGCTACATTTTTCTACAACTTGTTAGAAAATATGGTTAAAGGTAACTAGTAGTAGAATTGTGATGTTATTATAACCCAACAAACTCATAAAAAATGAGTTTTTCGGCTGATAACTCGTTAAAATTGATCACCAGTGACTTTTTTTGTATTAATTTATAAAGTTCAGTAATTTTAGTGTTACAAAATAAAATTAGTAATTTAGATACAAGTAATACAAAATTTAATGATTATGGGTGTAATTAATCCATAATATCGTATATGTGGAATATTTATAGGAGAAAATTGAACAAAACCGCGTGCACACAAAAAGGCATAACGCCCTAGCTGCTCAACTTGTCAGGCGTATCATCCATATCAAATTTTGGAGTTCCCTTTTTTTTTTTTTATGATCATTTATATATTAATATAATAATACATTAATATAATATGATTTTCTTTTATAATAATATAATATAATATACTTAAATTCTTTTTAACTAATTTCAATTTTTTTTAACTTTTAACTTTATAATAATTTTTTTTAGATCCAAATTAAATTTTTTTTAATCCTTTAAATTATAATTATTTTTTTTTAAATTCAATTTAAATTTTTCTCATTTTTCTTATGTATTTAATAATTCACGCTATCTTCTATACCATAAATCGTGGGCTTTAGAACCAGTAGCTCATATCACTCATTTTTCCTTACCAAAAGATCTATTAACGTTGCAATTCACTCAATGAAAGATATATATCAAAAAAGGCAATATGAGCTTCTCAAATGAATAATTGCATAAAACTGGAACCAGTGACTCAAATTAGCTAGGGTTAGAGATTATACCTTTCGCGCAATCTCCGTGCGGGTGAGAAACTCATAGACCGTGCTCCAACGCTGAACAAAAATGCAGATCTAGGGTTTTGCAGAACAGAGAGGGGGAAGAGGAGAGAGAGCAGGAGCAACACAGATTTGGACTTGAATACGGATTGGTGGGAAATTATCGTCACAAAAATCTATAGCAATAATGAGAAGATTTTTTTTTTATATTAATAATGATAGGTTTTGCTACCAATAGCTAGGAAATTAAAAAGTCCTCATTAATAATAAACCTTTTAATTATACATTTTCCTTAGCCTCGTAAAAACTACAGAAAGTTATGTCTTTAATGACAGTTTTTACAATACCGTCACTAAGTTTCGTCACTATAAACTCATTTTCTTGTAGTGTACTATACAACCATTATACTCTCTCTTTTTTTTTTTATCCAAATTTTCTCATTTATTCCTCTCAACATTATCATATTAAAACTATAAATATATGAAGAAAAATCGAATATATATATAGAAGTCAGCTTTGTTTGAAGATGAGTGTGTTTGAAATTTCAAAGAATTTAAAGAACGTTTGAAATCAAAAGTCGTAATGCATATATATACTTTGACTTTTTAAAAATATAATTTGTCACAAAATGACATTAGGCTCCTATATTTAATATTCAGAAAACAATTCCCTCATAATTGCTTAATTAGTATAAAATTAAAAATTCTTATTCAATGAAGAATTGGGCGTTCAAAAATGGAAAAATATAAACTCCCCATAAATGTTGATTTTGTTATTGGTCAACATTTACTAACGTTGAATTTTCTCTCACACAATATATATTTGTATATGGTCCTGAGTAGTCTTGGTAGGTGAATGAAATGTTATGGGTTATTACACAAATCAACTGTATGTATGATGTATATGCCTTAATACTTTACTCATGAAAAATTATATAAGCATGCAAATGTACAACCCGTACCAGCAGGCACGTGTGAATAGCCTTTGTCATAATTTATCTCAGATGAATTCGATTAAAAGGTGGAATATATATCACAATATGCATCAAAAGTGTATATCTTTATGTGAAATTTGGAATAAATATGTGTGCTTTCTTTTTCGAAAGAAAAAAAGTGCTTGAAGAATATAATACTTTGGAGAAAAATTGTATAATTAACATTGATACAATATACATTATGAATAAATAAATAAAAGCGAGGGAGCACAAGTGGGTGTAATTGATAAAAGTCCATAAAGTTCACCTCATAAGAGAAAAAAAATGAGTTGAATTTGTAAAAAAGGAGAAAGTGGAGAATCATTTTCCATCAGACAAGTATATATGAATCATGATCAAGGATTCTTTGTCTTGCTCAAGCCTCTTTGCTTAGTTTTTGGAATGAGTTTTTTCATGACTTCAATCATTGATTAAGGTGTGATTTTTTCCCTCAAAATTTATAAAAGAAAAAATGTTCATCAAAAAACCTTAATTCTGCTATAAAAAAAACCCCCTAGTTCCGCTATTAAATATTCATTAATTTCTTAACCAAGAGTAAATAGAGTAGAAGTTTTTTTCTTTTTAATTATTTTTGGTGACAAAAGTGATGAACAAGAATAATAGTTATAAATTTTGTATAGAATACACCGACCGTACGCAATAAAAGAGCAAATGGGTGCAGGTAGCTTGTCCCACAAGAACTCTCAAGTTTTAAACTGGTTTCTCTCACATATGAAAAACTGAAGCATCATATTCATATAGAGAGAGAGAGAGAGATTGTGGTTGAAAAGTAGAGAAATGTCATCCCCCACTAATGACCAATGAGAGACTAACTTAGAAACCATACTTCCCCTTATTGTGGTTGAAAAAAAGAGGGGATGATCAGATCCCACAAATGGATGTAAAACATAAATGGCCTATAGAATTTGACTTGTTGGATTGGGTGGGTAAGGAGCACAACACAGTTGAAAGATTGCCTGTTCCTCTGTGGTACAAAGTTAGGGCATTTGGGACCCATAAATCATATATATATGGGTACAAATGGGTTCTTCTTCCTCCATCAACATGTTGGTGACTGTGTCTGCACAGCCCATTTATTATTCACCAAAAAAAAAAAACCTTCAAATTGATTTCACCTTTTAATTTATGTCAATATTAAAAATAAAAGAAAAAGAGTTACCACGCCTTCTATTTACATTTAGCGACATTTTTTTCTATAAGCTTTTCGTATTTTTTATTAAAAATGAGAGGGAAAAAGAAAAAACTCATCCTTAGAACTAAATACATGAGCAACACACTCCCTCATCGTCATAATAATTAGCGACACTTTTATATATGCCTTCCATCATCATAATATAATTACCAACACGTAAATTTAAAATGCGTCGCCAATTCAATACATTTTATATTTATAGTTTCTCATACATGCATCTGAAACTATTGAATTTAAATTTCTTTCTCTAATGAAAAAAATTATAAATATTACACTTTCGAATTACTACTATTGTATTTTTTGTACAAATACATCACGATTACTTCAACTAAATATTTAAATTTTGTGAGCATACAAATTAAAAAAAAAAACTTTTAACATTGATATATATTAATAAATTTCAATATTTAACCATTTTTTTAATATATATATATATATATATATTCAGATGATCCAAAATGATTGTATCTACCGATCGAGAGGGGGAAGAAAATTAGGTTGTTCAATGGTATAATGGAGTCATATAATTATGATCATTTGGACCGCAATCTCCATCGAAGAAAAA
>CATIWF010020741.1:0-10670 GCA_949630135.1 Balakata baccata | reverse complement strand
ATGAGATCTACTCCTTGATCTAATCGAGGAATATAACATGTGCTAGTCTATCCAGAACAACAATGTCCCGTCTTGTTAATCCTATCACTAGGGATAATTTAGATACAAACATAATTACACATGATAGGAATCTCATTATCATAATCCCATCATGATTTCCTTCATGCTATGTTTCATATCATGGACTTTCATTAATCAGTTTAAGATCTATATCAAATCATATGCAAATGAATACTAATATAATGAAAATATGCCTTTATGAATGTGTACACTAAGTGCCTGAGGCGATTGTCTTTTGGGCACATCTCTAATATAGGGGGGTGCAAATTCATAGTCCGGGATAGGCCAATGCATGGGTGCATGTCTGGAAATTGAAACAACACTCTGGCATGTCTGTGTCGTTGTGCTACAGTGTGTGCATGGCTAATCCACACTCCTGTGTGGATTCTACATGCTCATGTGGATTGTGTTCTAGATTAATCTTTTGAGCTTTTTGTCTTTTGGAATTTCATTTTCTGATATTTCAAATATTAATTTCACCATAATTTGAGAATCAAAAAGACATTATTGGCAGTTTTTAAAAGAGATTAATGATAATTACTCTCATATCTCCTCCATCTAGTATAAATAGGAGTTATTGGCTTATGTTGGAAGAGGTTTTTGAGAGTTAAGTTTGCTTCTTATTGAGAAAGTCTTCTTTTTCCTTTTTCTCCTTCTTCTCAAATAATAGAGAGTGTGACAAATGTTCAGTTTGCTATAAATAGGTATTGTGTGTTCAACAACTACTTGATATCTATTGTATCATATGAGACAAATGCCAGTTATCCTAAATATCGATAGTGGGAAATGAATTTTTATTAAGAATACTATGTGGAACATATGTCTCAGATTTATTCTTTATTTCTCTTGTCTTTTTATTTTAATATTGAATTAACAATTTTTCATATTGTTCTCCTAACAGCCATCAGCAACATCAAGCATAAGATAAGATTTGATTTTAGCTTTTTCTTTTCTTTTTTATTTTTTTAGATAAATGGCTTTTTCGTTTCTTTAGCATGGAAAATTTTTGGTTTTTTCTTTTAAGAATTTTTTATAGAAAAAGTAGAGAAACGGAAAGTTAGTGGAAAGAAAATTCAATAAAGTACCTGAATCAAACAAAAAAATCAATAAAATAAAAAAAGCTAGTGGAAAGAGATAAATAACAAGTTTAATGAAAACATTGAAAATATCTCAAATATATTATATGTATCGCCACACCATATTAATTAATCCATTCACAACAAAAGAATTAGACGTAAATCCATATCGTACGATATAGCTATGGAATTCTTTCTCTTTCAATATAATCGGGTTCCTATTTCAACGAAAAAGATAAAGAACTAGAGGACAAAAATTTCAATAAAAATAAAAGGCAATGGAAAGAGACTTTTGACGATTTCTTTTTCACACACACACACACATATATATATATATATATATATATATATATATTACAATTAGAAAGCAAACTTTGTCTACAAATGAATTTGACGTTAAAATAGTTTCTCAATCATTTGACTAAGCAAATGAACAACCATATACTAAAAAGAATAATATTGATTATAAAATCACACCAATAAAAACTTCTTCAACACTACAAAAAAGAGTTTACTTGAATACTCTTTTTTCTGATCCTGGAGAACGACTAAAAATTGAAAGTTATCATCCAAACAATAGAGATGAGGTTAGAAGATCATATCTTCAAAAAGGCCTTTGTCAATCTCATCATTGTGATATTCCACAAAAAAGAAAATAATAGAGGTAAATTGCGTCAATTTAATCCTATTTGGTTTGATGAATATAAATACTGGTTGGAATATAATATGAAAGATGAAGTTGCATTTTACCTTTGTCGCTATTTAGTTAAAGTGAAATTAAAATGGTTCTAATTCTTTTACTTGTGGAGTATTTTAGGCTTGGAACAAGAAAGATCGGATAGATTTTCATGATGCTACGAGTGCACATAATGTGGCTATCAAAAAATGACAATATTTGGTGAAGCAATCTTAATCCATTTATTCTGCATTTGAAAGATAAACTGATTTGGCCAAAACTGAGTATAAAATTTGATCAAATACCTTCAATGATTATATGAGATTTCTTTTGAGACAAGGATTACCTTTTCATGATCATGATGAACGTGAAAAATCAAACAATAGATGGAATTTTTTGGAGCTTATACATTTTTATGCTGAATGTAATTAACAAATAGGTAGTGTTATAGTATGTAATGCTCTAGGAAATCAAAACTTGGTTGCTTCTTCAATCTAAAAAGTTATTGTGCATGTTGCTACTAAAGAAACTACTAAGGCTATAATTAACTATCTTGGAGATGATTATTTTGGAATTTTAGTTGATGAATGTCGTGATGTGTCATGTAAAGAGCAAATGGTGTTGATTTTGCAATATGTAGATAAAAAAGGATTTGTTAAAAAGAGATTTATTGGCCTTGCTCATGTTTCTGATACTCCAGCTGCATCACTAAAAAATATCATTTGCACTATGCTTTAAGAACATAAGCTGTGTTTTTCAAGAATTCAAGAACAAGGTAATGATGCTGATAGCAACATGCAAGGTGAATTCAATGGCTTAAAATCTTGATCATGAAAGAAACTGAATATGCTTATTATATTCATTATTTTGTTCATCACATACAATTAGCATTTGTGTTTGTTGCAAAGAACCATTTGTTATCAATTTCTTTAATTTAATTGGTCATTTGATAAATGTGATTGGAGCTTCTTATAAGCATCAAGACAAGCTTAGAGAGCCATATTCCAACAAGGTTATATAATCATTGAATAGTGGTGAGCTGTAAACTCATTGAGGCTTGAACCAAGAAATGAATATTAAAAGGCTAAGTGATAATCGTTGGGGATATCATTATGCTTCATTATTGAGTATAATAACTATGTTTTCTTCAATTATTGATCTACTTGAAGATATTGAAAGAAAATGACAATTATCAAAACAAAAATGTAGAAGCACATCATCTATTGGAGTTGTTGGAGTCATATGATTTTATTTTTTGCATACATTTGACTGTGACAATCTTAGAGATTGCAAATGAATTGACTTTCACTTTATAGAAAAATGAACAAGAGATTGTAAATGTCATGGAACTTGTTAGAACTGCTAAGGAAAGATTACAACAAATGAGAAATGAAGGATGTGAAGTTTTGATGGATGATGTTCCTTCATTTTGCGATAAACTGGAAATTTAAATGCCAAATATGGAAGATGCATATGTTAAAGGCATCATAAAACCTCACATGTTAGCAATTTACACCATTATAAAATTCATTTGTTTTATTCTGTAATTGATGTGTTACTTCAAGAGCTCAATAATCGTTTTAATAAGGTAAATACATAATTACTTTTTTGTATTGCTAGCTTGAGCCGAAATAATTCATTTAATGCATTTGATTAGGAAAAGTTGTTGAAAATGGCTTAGTTTTATCCATGTGAGTTTTCTATAGTTGAGCTTATTGTGCTAAAAAATCAACTCAATAGTTACATTATAGATGTATATGGAGAAGAAAGGTTTGCTAATTTGAATGGAATAGAAGAGCATTCAAAGCAGATGGTAGAGACTAAACATAGCATTTATTAGTTGGTATTTTGCTATTGAAGTTGACATTAATCTTAAACTAGTAGCTACAACAACTAGGCATTAATCTTAAACTAGTAGCTACAACAACTGTGGAGTGAGCATTTTTCACAATGAAATTGATAACGAGGGATTTGCAAAATAAAAAAGGGTGATCAATGGTTGAATGATTGTTTAGTCATGTATATTGAAAAGCTGCATTTGATAATATTAGTAATGATGCAATAATGTATTATTTTCAAAATATGAAAACTTATTGAGGACTATAATAAAAGTATTTAATTTCTTTTTTGTATTATTGCATGTATATTTTTATCATTAAAATTTATATTATATATATGGACTCCACTACATAAAATTTCTGGATCTGTCACTATTCCTCGCTATATTTTTTAATTATATTTGATATATCTATTTAAATTATTAATTGCATTTACATAAAAAAAAATAAAAAAATGTTAACTTTTGGGTAATTGACCTCTATTTTGATCTGCACAATCAAATTAAATGTTATTAATGTATTCATTTAGTGTGATTTGATAGCATGCAAAGTTTCAAGCCAATAGGACAACATTTACTTAGCCAATTCTTAAACATGCAAAGATGGCCTGTAGAGCACGATCTAGACGAATAAATAGAGCTTGCAAAATAGCTTCTCAATAGTGCCCAAGGGATCGCATTAGTGCCACAGAACTAGAAGATGCACCTCAATAATCAGCATCATTTGCGGTGAAGCTTGTGCTAGCAAGAGAAGAATCACACACAACCGCAAAATTCATATAAATATAATCGTTGTGAAGCTCCTCAATCAAAACATGCGATATATCATGCTTGCGACAATACTTTCGCAAGTACGAATTCTCTATGCCAAAACACCTTGGAGTCTAATACGGTTCACGATATAAGTTGCGTATGCAAATTTGCTCATAAAAGTATCGTTTTGCACCTGCGTAATGTAACGCCCACAAAGTAGAGCCTAGAAGACTGTGATGAATAAGGGTAATTTGGTATTAAAAGTAAGAATGTAAAATACATACATATAAATGAAATATTAAGAATATACGAGAGGTATATTGTGAGCATATAGGAGTATATGTGGGGTATATGTAAGGTATACTAATGAAGTTTTGGCATGGGAATGGTGTTGGAAGTTAAAATAAAGTGAAAGGTTGAGCTAAGAAACAATCACACCCGTGACTATATGAGTCAGGGCCATAACTATCGAGCATAGTGGAATTATATTAGAGTGTCACACTTGTGACATATGTAGTAATAGTTGTGACTCTTCTGCTGTATAAAGAGTTGCATTGCCATTCTTCATTTTACTTCAGCCATTCACCCTATAAACCCCAAGACACGGTCCCCAACATCTAAGGATAATATCCTAGCATATTTCTATGAGTTTTTGAGTGTTTAAACACTAAAACCTACGTTAAAACCAAGATTTAGCAAGGAATTGAAGGTTAAACACATAAATAGAGAAGAGTGGAGAGGAGAAGCTTGTAAGGAGAAGAGAGAGCTCGATTTTTCCCTTAAGTTCAGACCTATTTCTTCCATTTTAAGGTAAGGAAAGCAAGTTCTCTCTATCTCTTTATGATGATTTGAGGATGGTTGGTGTGTTTGCTTTGGTTGGAAAAATAACATGTGTTTGGGTTTTGGTGTAAAGAGGGGTATTGGGTTTCTTGATGAATAAAGCCTTATGAAGTTGTTAAAAGAACGAAACCATGATAAAAAGAGAGAATCATGCATAATAACTTTATTTTAGGAGCCATGGAATTAGATTTATGATTTTGTATACCTTTCATAGACAAAAATGATATTTGGTTATGGTTGTTATAGGAAAACAAGACAAAGAGGAAGGTGATACTCAAGGAGGGTAGAACAAGATCCTTAATTTGATTTTTTTGGTGAAGCTCCTTTAAGGTTTGTACATATATGCATTTTTGTTCACCTATTTTGTATGTTTGTGTGTTGAATGAGTAATTTATATGTTTAATCGTTGGGTTCATGCGACATGGCATGTGGAAAAACAATGAAATGACATGTTGTACATAAAATGAGTTGTTAAGAATATGTAATAGCATGTTAGAGAGCATAGATGAGTAGACTTGAGTATGTTAGCATGCAAAATCATTCAATGATAATTAATGTGTTAGTGGAATATTGATTTATGAGTGATATATGTTAAAATTGGTTGTTGGGTATCTTGTGAACCCTTAAATGTTATTAAGTGTTGTGGAATTTGGGTGAGTTTGGTCATTAATATATGTGGGATATACGTCTTAAGAAAAAAGGTTCAAAACTTGGAAATTGGTGGATTTATGGAGTCACACCCATGACTTTAAGAGTCACGCTCGTGATTGATTATCCAAAATAAATCAGAAGGGTTCACCACTTAAGTCACGCCCGTGACTCAAAGTGTCACACTCGTGACACTATCTTATGACAATTTTAAGTGATTTTGTGACTTCTTAACATGATTAAAGTATGTAAATAACTATTCATGATTTAATACAATGAAATATCATATGGTTACATGGTTTTGAACATGAGAATGCATTAGTGATACATGTGTAAAAGGTGTATTAATTATGGCAAATGCGGACATATTGGAAATAAACAACTAATGACTTGAATTGCCCAATTCTCTATCCGAGGACCAGTTTAGGATAGATGGAGCACTATTAAGAGGGTTACGGTATTAAGGACAGGATGGTTGAAGCTCCACGAGCGCCCCTTATCCTATTTGTATTTAGACGATGTGATTATGATTTATCAAGGTGACTGAAGCTCCGCGAGTGCCCTTGACTTGAGACTATGGCGGGTAGGGTGGTTAAAGCTCTACGAGTATCCCTACTTCACACCATGTATCCAAATAGTCTGGGAACGAGATTTTGGGCTAAATAAATAATAAAAAGAAATGTAAAAATTTATTAAGTGACTTAAGAAGCAATGTAGGAATGGTAATATAAAGGAACATGAATGTTGTTGTATGAGCTTGTTATGTTATTTTCTAAGTTATGCATGTATTGATTTGTTCATATATAAATGTCATATGCTATATATGCCATGCACTTTTGTGATTTCTTAAGAGAACTTAAATGTTTATATGCACCATTAAGCTAGAAATGGCTTAGCGTGAGTTTTTCACACACAAGTACAGAAGCTTGTAAATAGTAGATCTGAAGTTCATAAAGAAGAGTCAAAGCCCATTTCAGAGGAGACATTGAGAGCCGGTTTGTGGGTCTATGACACCATACTTTTGTATTTCATTTTGTTCATGCATATGGAGTTAGTTGACATATTTTGTATATTATAAGAGAAAGTGTTTTTATTTTATGATACAGTTGATACTTATGTGAGTATGTATAAGGCTTATAAGTTGTAAATCGGTTAATTTTGGTAATACAAAATATGTGGTAAGTAGTATGTGATATAAAACGATAAAGTTAAATCGAGTATAAATATTGAACTAAGTTGTTATATGAAAAAGTTTAAATTTGTACAGGTTTAATTAGCAAGTTTCATGGCATTCTACTTATATATTGGGATTACTACTAATATATAAGTGGGCATCGCATGTAAAATATTCACAAACACAATAGTCCACATAATTTAGCCGTTATATAGCCATTGAGAGTAGGAACTAATCAAAGACAGCCACATGTCAAGAACCAACAAATCTTTAAGTTTCACAATTACAAAGGATATTTCGCAACTGCAAAATCTACCTAACAAACTTCATTTAATATTATGTCTTTAGAACGTTTGACACTCATTTGTAACAACTAGTTAGAGGGTGAATGTTATATAAGTAGACATGCAAAAGGCCATTGAATGTAGAACAACTTAAGTGTGCCAAAACTCTTGTTTTTTTGTTTCTAGAACAATACATATCATATTCAATCTACGAAGATCGTATGTATTAGTAAGTGTAGCTGATACTACATCTGTATTAGTATCAACTTCAGGTTCAGGCAATTGATTTGCGTCTGCTTGAGCATCTTGAACTTCTTTAAGTTTAATTATGTTCCTATCTCCTTTTAGAATAAACTCTTTCTCTAAAAAGGTAGTTTGCTTTGAAACAAACACCTTTTGTTCCAAAGTATCGTAGAATTGATTTCCTACAAACGGACACTTGTTAGACTTAGCATCAAGCTTATCTGACATAATTTGCCTCACATAAATAGGACAACCCTATACTTTCATGTGTGAAAGTGAGGGTTTTTCGTTAGTTCACATCTCATATGGAATAACATCAACTGACTTTGATGGGACTCTATCTAAAATATAAACAGTAATCTTAAGTATATGGCCCTAAAATGATTTGGGTAGATCTATTAAGCCCATCATTAACCTCACCATATCCAGCAAGGTTTGGTTTCTCCTTTTAGCCACACCATTGTGTTGTGGTGTGTAAGGCGGAGTCCACTGGGATAATGTTCCATTATCCCTAAGATAACCCTTAAACTCTTGGCCCTAAGTATTCACCACCTCAATCTAATTTAAGTGTTTTAATACTCTTGCCAAGTTGTATCTCTACTTTGTTTATGAATTCTTTGAACTTTTCCAAAGGCTTCAAATTTATATCTCAAAAGATACAAGTAACCATATTATGAATAATCATCTATAAAGGTAATGAAATAGATAAAATCACCTATGATGTGCATAGACATTAACCCACATACATTTGAACGTATAAGTTTCAATTGTTCCTTGGCACATTCACCAATTCCACTAAAAGGTAATTTGTCATCTTGCCTAACAAGCAAGATTCACATGTATCATATCATAACCAAAGCTAAGCTACCTTCCTTGTGTAGCTTAGTCATGTGCTTCTTACTAATATAGCCAATGTGACAATGACATAGATAAGAAGATTTTATACTATCTTGTTTTAATCTTTTATTATTGTCATTGACATTAAGAATTGGACTTGTCATATATAATATGTAAATCCCATTGCACAATGTACCAATTGCATAAAGAATGTCATTCAACGTTATTGAATAACTGTTATTACCAAATGTTAAATGAAAAACCATTCCTATTCAAAATAGAAACATAAATAATTTTCTTTATCAAAACAAGAATATAATTGCAATTATCCAATTCTAAGACAAGCCCACTAGGGAGGGTCAATAAATAAGTTCTTATAGCAAATGCAGTAACTATTGCTCCATTTCTAACGTGCAAGTCTGACTCTCCCTTACTGAGTTGCCTACTATTCCTTAGGCCCTGCATATTAGTACATATATGTAAGCCACAACCGCTATCTAATACCCATATATTATTATCAAAAATAATATTTATCTCAATGACATAGATACCTGAAATAGATGAGACATCTTGTGCCTTCTTCTTTAATAACTCTAAGTAGATCTTATAGTTCCTCTTCCAGTAGTCGTCCTTGCCACAATGGAAGCAAATCCTCTTAGGTGCAATCTCTTTGGCCTTTTTCTTGACCACCCCTCCTTTAGGCTTTATAGACTTCTTCTTGTTGTTGTTCTTCTTCTTAGAACTTAAAGAGCCCACTACTATAGCCTTGCTTTCCTTTTTCATAGAAGGCTCAACCATTTTGAGCAAATTGATCAGCTCAGGAATAAAAGATGAACATTTGTTCATATGATAGTTTAGCATTAAATATGCATAGCTATTAGCCAAACTATGAAGAATTAAGTCTATACTTAATTCATGGTTTGTCATAAAACCAAGCTGGCCCAATCTCTCGATGTAGCCATTGCCAATTCATATTTCCATTAATTAATCTCATTAATTAATTATATGAATTATTAGAAACACTTTATAATATGGAAATTATATTAATTAGGCAATTAATTGATCAAATTAAATATTACCTAATTTGCCTAATTCGATTAATTAAATTTATTCCTTATTTGAATGTAATTTCCATTTTAAATTTTATTCCAAAATCTCATTATAAACTAAAATCCAATATTCAAGAAATTTAATTCCAAATTAAAACATTTTAAATTTTTGACTCTAAAATAGTTAAACAATTTAATTATTTCTTATATGTCATAATCTAGTCATACTAAAATAAAATTAATTTAATATAGAATCAAATCGAACCAAATTCGAAAATTTCCAATAATTCCATAGAACTCTATCACCTATTCAGGCTCCATAGACAAACTTAAACCAATCAAATTTACATAACTCGGTTCAATGAGCTAGTCATAAAACATCCAAATTGAATTATTTAACTTCTAGAATTAAAATAGAATTTAAAGGATCAAATTAAAATTATTAACACATTTAAAAGCATCAAAATAAATTCACAAAATTCATATTTTATGAATTAAAGGTGCAGGAAATCAAGAAATTACAAAATCAAATTAAAACTAGAACTGGACAATGTCTCAAACAGGAAATGTTTCATTCTCAAGACTTCTGCAATATCTAGAAAATTAAAACACTTTTAATTTTGTAATAGTTGATGCCAAATATTGAAACGGTGTTCTCAACATATTTTTAATCACTGGTAATCATCATATGAACACCCAAAACGAGCATACCATGGAATTAAAATAATCTATCAATTTAAACCATTTAAAACAATTTTCAACAATTAAAAAACAATCTAATTAAATGAATTATAAGAATCTTATTTGTTTTAATCCATTCAATCATCATTGTACACAACTCATCACATGAATAAAAAGTACAATATGAATAGAAATGGTCATTTTCAATCTCATTGAAATTAAGAACCCTAATTATCTATTTTCATGCACTCTCATTGTTCCTTAAATTAACAAGCACAGGGTGGCTCCGATACCATTATTGAGTTATGTTAGAGATGTGCCCAAAAGGCAATCGCCTCAGGCACTTAGTGTACACATTCATAAACGCATATTTTCATTATATTAGTATTCATTTGCATATGAATTGATATAGATCTTAAACTGATTAATGAAAGTCCATGATATGAAACATAGCATGAAGGAAATCATGATGGGATCATGATAATGAGATTCCTATCATGTGTAATTGTGTT
>CATIWF010020735.1:0-21613 GCA_949630135.1 Balakata baccata | reverse complement strand
CACTAATTAGGACTTAGTTATAATGAATATGTGAGTGATATATATATATATATATATCACTCACATATTCATTATAACT
Organism: Balakata baccata; assembly: GCA_949630135.1. Taxonomy (NCBI): domain Eukaryota; kingdom Viridiplantae; phylum Streptophyta; class Magnoliopsida; order Malpighiales; family Euphorbiaceae; genus Balakata; species Balakata baccata. Next base: position 21,534 of record CATIWF010020735.1, on the reverse strand, counting down.
AAGTCCTAATTAGTGGACGTTACAGATATTGATATAAATAAAATAAAAGAATATTAAAAGTAAGAATTTTTTTAATAAAAAAGGGTCTAAGTATTTTAATTAATACAGTTAAATGAGTAATATTCACTTACCTTTACTAATCTAGAGTGAAGTAAGAAGGTATTACACATTTTGTCTGGCCACTCTCGAAAATGGGTTAACCACCTCTATAGAAATCAATGCATTATAGTAATAGGTTAGTGAAAATGGACTTACCACAATTGAGCTCCTCTTAGAAACTCTATAAGCCTATAGAGTCTCGGATAGGATTTGGTGCCAATATATAGGATTGTCTTTTAGCATTTTCTCCAAGATATCGATAAGCACATTGTTAGAAACCTTTGCCTATCCATTTGCTTAAGCATAAAATGGCGTTGAGTTGATAAGCCTGATACCATAATCCTCTACAAGGTCTTTCATTTTCTCACCAGTGAACATAGTTCCTTGATTAGCAGTAATTGTTTGAGGAATGTCAAATCTATGAATGATATGCTCCTTAATAAACTGAATGACATCCTTATGCTTTGTTTTTTTTAATGAAACTTGTTGGAAAGATTAGTGCACCAAGAAGGGGGGTTGAATTGGTGGCAAATAGAAATTTTTGGCTTAATGGATTTCTTTGAGTTTTTGAGCAATATGCAAATAAAACATAGAAAGTAAAAGAGCAAGAGAAGATTGCATACAAGGATTTGTAGAGGTTCAGATGTTAACAAATCCTAGTCCTCTCCCCAACCGCAATTTGAAGTTCTACTAACTCACAACTATAGAGTTTTCCTAGCTCACCCACAACTAAGTGTTTTCTCAATACTCATACTGAACCCAAATCCCCTGTGTTTTAATGGCTCACACAACAACTAATTCTTTGTATTTTGAACAGGCTCACACACAACCCAAATAAGAGTTTTTCTCACTAGACTCACTCTTACAACCTGTACCCAAGTGTTTAAGGTTAACACTTAAACATTTTTACAAAATAAGTTGGAAAATAAATTTGCAAGAGTTTTGACACACTTAAAATTAAAGCTCTTGTGTTCTAAGGCCTTTTAGAGGTCTATTTATAATGTTTATCTTCCAATTAGCTATTACATATGGTGCCAAAATTATTTCTAACGTTTAAAAGTTGATTAGTTAAAAGTTGTCTAACAGAGACAGTTTTCTTGTTGGGAAACCATGTTTTCCGGTCTGGAAATTCATATATCCGTTGGAACCTTATACATGGTAACCTTGGATTTGTCCTTTTCTTCAACGACTCTTTAACGGCTAGTCTCAATCAAATTTTTCTATCGGGACAAGAGTTTTCTGGTCAAAAAACCATATTTTCCGGTCAAAAAACCATATTTTCTGGTCAGGACAACTTTCTGGAACTTTTGACTTGAAGCTTTGAAGGCTGGAATCAAGCACTTCCCGAGGGGGAAACTGTCTTTCTTGATGGAGAAACTGTTATTCAATGTTTGGCTGATTTGTTCACTAAGCAAATCAAATCCAATTAACTTAAAATTTTGTCCATTATTAAAATAACACTAGATGAAGACATTAGTAGTATTTAATTTGATTGTCCAGATCAAAATAGAGATCAATCACCATAAGGTCAACAATCTCCCCCTTTTTTATTTTGACAATTAAACTTAAGCAGAATAATAAAATTGAGTATAAAAAAAAAAGAAATTAACATATTGAAAAGCAATTATATCAAGTTCAAGGCAATCCATTTTGATTATCATGTTTCATTATAAAAAATTACACTTTTTAGATCTCAATATTTTCGAAAGATCTCTCCCTCTTTATGTTCTTACATTTTACTTATGTTTTCTTATATTTCTCCCCATTTGTCAAGATCAAAAAGAATATAAGCAAATATAGCATAGGATCAATCACATAAGGCATAAAGAGAGAAGATAAGAGAGAATATTAAAAGATTAAATAACATGATACCAAAAATTTATAGTATATATATATAAAAAAAAAAAAAGCTCCTAAAGCATAACAAATATATGAAAATAACAACTATTATCAATTGCTAACAAATGATACAAATTGTTGGTCGTATAGACATATCAAAAATATCAAGATAAGTATATCATTTTAGTTTAGAGAATGCTTATCGATATGAAGACTGTTTCAAGATCTTGAGGCACTTTTTCATAGATATTGAATTCTTCTCTTGTGATCTTTTCTTTAAGTAGTTCCCCTTACTATGCCAAGTTTGAGTTTAACGGGGTTGATCACTTGAGAGAAGACATTTTGTTGAACATGTGCTTTTGACCATTTATGGGCAACCTACAAAAGAATTAAACAATTTTTGGTACCCATTCAAATTTAAGTCCATGAGGGTTAGCTCTAAAAGGTTTCCAATGAGCCTTCCATATAAAACAATACTTGTTTATGTGCCCAAATCTCATACAATAGTGACATTGCTTGAACTTGAACGTTTCTTACCACTTTGCATGAGGTTTAGGTTTCACAACATGAAAAGAATGTGAATGTGAGTAATCACAATATTGTATAGAATGTGTAACCATATGTGCATGCCTTTTATATAAAAAGCACGGTTAGTCTTTTGAGGTTTCCCTCTTGGACCATGTGAACTTTTACTATTCTTCTTTTGAGTAATGGCTTTGATGTGTGTCTTGCTTTTGGCTTTAGAGCCAATTACCTCAATGAATGAGGTTTATGGTGTGCTAGCCTTAACAAATATTGAGCTAGGTGGAGATGATGATGTTGAAGATCTATTGAAGCCTAGACCATGTTTCACTAGAGGAGGTTTTTGAGATACAATAAGTATATCCAAATTTTCCTTGTGAAATTTTGAAATTGAGGTTCTAAGCCCTTCAACCTCATTTTTTAAAATATTATTTTCTTTAAGCAAAGAAGAGGTTGAAGATTTTGATGAAAGATGATCCAATGATTTCCTAAGAGATTCATTAGATGTTTTAACCTCTAAAATAATTTTTTTGTAGATCATCAAAATCATTTTTCAAATCCAAATACTTGTTTTTATAAAAAAATACTTTTCTTTTTAAATTTCTCAATTTCAAGGTTCATAACTTCAATCAAAATATCATCATCATCATGCATGTTATCAAAAGATTGAGATGTAGAACATATCTCATAGGAGTCATTTTGTAAAGCTATGAAGCAAGAGGCGACAATTTCTCCTTCACTTAAGGAGCTTTCATCACTTGAGGGCTCATGCCTTCTTTGCTTCATGTAGGAACTCCATTTGTGTCTTGAGTACTTAGAGAATTGATTGAAGTTATTGTCATACCTTTTCTTTTCCTTAAGCTTTAATCTTCTCAAAAGGTTGACAATCTCTTCATCACTATCTTCTTCATTCCTTTCCTTTTGGCTACAGCTTTCATCTTCATAATACTTTGAAGTTAAAGCTTTGAAAGCTAAAGCCTTCGTCTCCTTTTGAAGCTTTATCTCTTTGTCTTTTGCCAAATCCATCTCATATGTGAGAAGTTTGCCAATGAGCACATTAGTGGATATTTTACTTAAATCTTCATTGGCGTCCTCAATGGCGGCAACTCTTGACCCGTACTCCTTGATGGGAATACTTCTCAAAATTTTGTTGTTGATATCTTCAAGCTTAAGGTTCTTCCTACCCTTTCTTAAGTTGTTAATGATAGCAAGGAGTCGGTTGGTCATATCGGTAATAGACTCAAAGGATTTCATCTTGAAAAGCTTATATTCGGACATAAGCAATTGGATTCTCTTGGACTTCACTTGTTTGGTTCCTTCATAGTAATTCTCCAAGGCTTTCCAAATGCCATGAGCGCTTCTACAATGCAACACTTTGAGACTATCTTCTTGAAGAATGGTGGCAAGGAGAATTGTCATTGCTCTTTTGTTTCTTCCATTTGCCTTCTTTTGAGCATTGGACTAATCATCCTGAGAAGTTTCTTCTCTACACCTTCCACTTCCTTGGTTGGTGCCTTCCACTCCTTATAAATAGTGTCCCACAAATCAATGGACTCGCTATCCATAAAAAAGCTCCATTTGCAACTTCTATTGAGCAAAGTTGGCACCATCAAAAATAGGAAAATGATTGCTAACTTCACCCTTCACCATCTTGATCTTTTCTCTCGCACTTAAGCCTTGAATAGAGAAACCAAGACTCTGATACCAATTTTTGGAAAGATGGTGCATCAAGAAGGGGGGGGGGGGGTTGAATTGGTGGCAAATAGAAATTTTCGGCTTAATGGATTTCTTTAAGTGTTTGAGCAATATACTAATAAAACATAGAAAGTAAAGGAGCAAGAGAAGATTGCATACAAGGATTTATAGAGGTTCGGGTGTTAACAAACCCTAGTCCTCTCTCCAACCGCAATTTGGAGTTCTACTATCTCAACTTGAGACTACAAGAGAGTTTCCTAGGTAACTCATAACTAGAGAATTTTCCTAGCTTGCCCACAACTAAGTGTTTTCTCAAGACTCACACCGAACCCAAATCTCATGTGTTTTAATGGCTCACACAACAACTAATTCCTTGTGTTTTGAACAGGCTCACACACAACTCAAATAAGAGTTTTCTCACTAGACTCACTCTTACAACCTATACTCAAGTGTTTAAGGTTAACACTTAAACTTTTTTACAAAATAAGTTGGGAAATAAATTTGCAAGAGTTTTGGCACACTTAAAATTGAGCTCTTGTGTTCTAAGGCCTTTTGGAGGTCTATTTATAATGTTTATTTTCTAATTAGCCATTATATATGGTGCCAAAATTATCTCTAACGTTCAAAAGTTGATTGATTAAAGTTGTCTGACAGAGACAGTTTTCCTATTTCCGGTCTAGAAATTCATATATCCATTGGAACCTTACACGTGGCAGCCTTAGATTTGTCATTTTCTTCAACAGTTCTTTAATGGCTAGTCTCAGTCAAATTTTCCGTTTCTAGACAAGAGTTTCCTGGTCAGAAAACCATATTTCCTAGTCAGGACAACTTTTTGGAACTTTTGACTTGAAACTTGGAATGCTGGAATCGAGCACTTCCTGAAGGGGAAATTTTTTTCCTGAAGGGGAATATGCCTTTCCCAAGGAAAAAATTGTCCTTTAATATTTAACCGATTTGTTCACTAAGCAAATCAAATCCAATTGACTTAAAATTTTGTACACTATCAAAACAACACTAGATGAAAACATTAATAACATTTAATTTGATTATTAAGATCAAAATAGAAATCAATTGCCCTAAGGTCAATAGAACTACTTCTACCTACTTAGTGAAGTAATCCGTAGCCACTAGAGTGAAGTTGTGGCCTTTTGGATGACGCTGGGTGAATCTTGCTCTTTAATTCTATGGCATATCCTAAAAAATGTCATGGTTTCACAATTAAATGTAGCTTTGTTGCTGGAGTTCTCTGAATACTCCTATATTTTTGATATTGTTGGCAACCTTTGGAGTAAATGATGCAGTCGTTTAGGATGGTCGGTCAATAATAGCCGTATCTCCTAATCAACCACCTCATCTTGATTCTTGCTTGACGAGCTCTATAGACTCCCTCCTCCACAACATTAGGGAATGATAAGTACATTTTCATCTCTGCTATATAGTCTCTAGCAATATTGGCGATTCTTCTCTCTGCTATGGAAGGATGAGACCTTTTCTCTATGACAATAAAATGTTGCCTTAGTTCCTCTCCCATCTTTATACCTGATGCAATATGGGCTAATTCATCAGCTCTCCAATTCAAATCTCTAGGTATAGGTTCAAATCTAACAGTATGAAAGAAATCAATTAACTGAATAATAATAGCAACATAAGGAGTTAATATAAAATTATTGCATTTGTACTTCCATGTTATTGGCTTGATGACCAATGAAGGATCACAAATCATTTTCACTCTTCACTCTAAGCTATAGCAAATTTTCCAACCCAATGATTAAGGCTTCATACTCTATTGGATTATTTGTGCATTCAAAGGCTAGGTTGAATAAGAGCTATCTTGGATCCACTTAGAGATGTGATTACAACCTTCGCACCAACTAATGCATCTATATTAGAACCATCAAACTTCAATACCCAAGGTTTGGGCTTCAGTCACAAAAATCTCCAATGGTGTTTCTTTTCTTGTTTGAACTTCTAGAGATGGGTGATCCATTAGAAAACTCACTAGAGCCTGCCCTTTCATAGATTTTCGAGGGAAATAAATTAGTGAGAATCAGATAAAATACCACTTACCAATCTTTCCTACGATCAATGGCTTATGAAATTCAAGGTGGCCTATTTGTTTGAAGCTAGGCCCATATAACTCTTGAACTGCCTCCCTCAAGGCCTCCAAGTTTATCGGTGCTGGCGTTGGTACGTATAACTGCATTAAAGGTAAAGGAAGTTGTTGTTCCCAATTCATACTGATATATATGGCATATGTGAGCTACCCCCCCTGAGCCTCCTATGAGGAGTAGCGGTTCCCTATAGACACTAGGTTGATTGCTAGGGTTAGTAGCATTGGTGTAGCCTTTAGCTTCGGTGTCTAGAGTCTGTTCTTCTCTAAGGTGAGGAGTGTACCTTGCTTCAGATTGAAATTGTAAGTAGTGGAAGTCACCTACTTCACGGTTGTTAATCTTAGAGTACTGCCCCTTGAGTTCATTAGATGGTTGCCTAGTAGGTACAAGGTCCTGCTTGGGTGCAACCATATGTTGCTTAGGTTCTTCCATGGTTCCAACCATTGATTTCTCCTAAAAGGTGGATTGAAACATCTCTTCAATGGTGGCTCTAGTCTATGTCTTTACTTGTTCAGTTATTTGACTCAAGTGTTCAGTCATGAAGGCTTTAAGCTCTTGAAAGTGGTTCTTGAATTATTCGAACAAAGATCTAAACATGTCAAAATATTCAAAAAAGTTAGTACGTGTGTTACTTGATACATGTGGTCCTGATGGACTCCTTATTCTTCCTTCTTCCTCTCAAGATTGGTGAGAAAGTGTCAGATTCTCAATTTGTTCTACCATAAGCGGATTTCTTTCCTATCCTCTTATTGGAGTAACAAATTCTAAACCCTAAGACTCCATAGCTTTCTTACTTCTAGTTTCAATAGGCATATAGTAACAACCAAGCACGTCCCATTGGGCATGCCAAAAAGATGTTTGCTGCAAAAAATAGAAAGGTCGAGCATGCCAAAAAGATGTTAGCTACAAAAAATAGAAGTGTGAGTGTGCCAAAAAATTAAAGTGTTTCCAAACTAAGATGAAATTTGTGCATTGACTTTTAATCAATTGATGGTAGATCCCTAGGTTATCTTGACAATACACCTAAATTTGATTGCTAGAGAATGAAAAATTGAGCAAATAATGTTGAAGAAAATAAATTGATTAATTGAAGAAAATAAAGTTTGGATAAAATAAATGTTGTGCAAAGCAAATAAATTGAGCAATTGAAGAAAATAAAGCCTGGATAAAATAAAAGCTGAAGAAAGTAAATTTCATTGATGAAAATGAACTGATGAGCTACAATAAAGTTGAATAAAAGCAAGAACAAATAAAGCTAATGCCAACAAGACTAATGCTAAAACAAATTTGCTGGAAACTTTACTAAAATTGAGTAATTGTTGAATGTTTGTCGTGTTTGTTGATTGTTGAGTTGATCCCCTAGTTCTATGAATGTCTTTTCCTTCTTATAGCAATAGAACTAGAATAATCGTTGAGCCATAATATATCCCTCTCTACCACTTTCTCTAACTTCCAATACTACTCTGCGTTGTAGCTATTACTCCCTTCATTTTCTCCACATTCTCTCCAACTGTTTATTTAGTGTCAAGATATTATAGCTGTTATACCTATGTTTTTCTCTCTAATCTGCCACTTCTCTTCAACTAAATCATAGTGCTCCTATTCTCTAGGGATTTTTTCTTAACTGTTTTTTATCAATCTTCTAACTCCTCATGAATATGAACTCTAATTATGAATTTTGGACTTCAACTATATACTTTGGTTTAGGCCTCCATTTTGTTGGGCTACAAAAATCTAGTGTAAACAGAAGTGAAATAGAAAGTATTGTTGTGGATACTATTAGATATGTTAGTAAGAAGAAAAGACAGAGAATGTAAATTTTAAGAAGTAAGATAAGTAAAGAGAAAGATAAAAAAACTATTAAATGACATAAAACTTTTAAATATAGATAATGAGAAAAATATAAAGGTTGTTGGAAATACTATTTTTCTTTATTAATTTTTTATTATTTTCTCTTTCTTTTTTTTATCTCTTATTTTCTTCACTTTAATTTCTAAATAATTTTATTAATAAAAAAACTCAAATAGGGCGTGAAATAAAACAAAGTGAAATTACTTATAATGTATTATTTTTCTTTAATTGGTTCTACTACATGATAAAATTCACTAACATATCATCTATGTAGCATCCAATGTGGCATTCTCACTTATGTAGCATTATAGTTTACGTGACAGCTGATTCCGTTTAATTCTGGTGGCCATGTCACATGTCACTTCATTATTCTGATTGTCAACTGAGCAGAGATAATTTTTTTTGGATTTAGCTACATGTATTTTCAGCTAGTAAATTATAACTACACATTGAGATTAATGTTATTTCTGTCAGGTAGGATCTCAAAGGCAACAAAACACATACTCATGAATTTTAAAATAGATGTATATCCAAAATTCGAATACAGAAATAATTTTTGTAACTAAAATTAAGTTTAGTGATTTTTCTATAAGAAAAAAAACTAGTAATTTTATAAATAATAGAAAATTAGTGATGATCGGTATAATTAACTCTTCTATAATGTAAAGAGTGATAATTTTTTACAGAGTTTGTACAAACTATGAACAATAGAATTCGTACAAATTAAATAGCTTTTCCCTATTCTTTAATTTCTTTCACTTTATATATATAAAAGAAAAAAATGCGAATTGTGAAGAAAAATGGATCAACATACCAAACCCATTGACAACATAATATTCTGTTAGTTGTATGTTCATATGTTCCCAATCAGCCACCTCTGTTGCTCAAAAAACCTCAACTAGAAACAACAAACTTAAATAGTAACGAGATTTTCTAATATTTGAGAAAGGATACAAAACCTAACTTTCTATGCATATCTTTATTGATGCTCTTTATAACAACAGAACGAGTGAAAACAAAAATCAAAAGAAAAAGAAGCATCTTGTAGTTGTACCAACCAATTCTTATTTATGAAAATTTTGAACTTGACCTTTATTTATTAGTTTCCATAGAGCAGCCTTAGCTTCCTCCACTGTTTCCACCCCATGCCCATCTTCAAATGATAACCTCTGTATGTTGAACTGCAAACAGTAATATATTAAAAAAAAAAACCAAGTAAATTTCCAGCTTAAAAAGCATTAGAAAATAGAGACTCCAAGTTGGATTATCCAGCAGCGAATCAAGCTATTACCTGTGCCCCTTGACGGACTCGAATATCAACACCTTTGCTGTCAATTGATATTAGAGCAGCATCATCTACTTCTGTTTCAGTTGCCAAGAGTTCTTTAAGTGGCTTTGAGAATATCGCATTGAGTTCCTGCAGTTAATGCAAATTCTAATCCCATCAAAGCCCAAATTCCATATCCGGATTCAGTTTCATCATCTTGAGGGAAAAGTTATTAGCAAATACTAAACTACACAGTAATCAAGCTACCGCAAAGAAATAGGCATGGAGAGAAAGCAGCAGAGGGTTAAAATGGCTGCTACTCCTAATCTTTAATCAGATTTGGCATGATGACTGCAATAAAATAAGTCCACATGCAGACTAACAGGCTCATTAACAGACTCAAATCTCATGTAGTGGAGTTCATGAATTCCGAAATCGAGTTTCAGTTAGTTCATTAACATCAACAATAAATAAGAACGAACTTCCACTAAAATGTACTCTCAACTACTTTCCTGAAAAGACAGTTGAATTATACTATTGGTTCATTTTCTGAAAAATTCCTTAGAAACCTGCTATGAACCCCAGATCGTCGGATGTTATGAAACTAGTTAAAGGAAAATGTGACCTTGGAGAGAGCTGCCTATCTCTTGGTTTTTTGCTGCAAATTCTTGCTTTTTTTTCAATGAATAAATTCTGCCTCTTTAAATAGAGGTTACAAATATCCGTAAAAAAGGTATTCTATTCTAACTAGGAAACTAGGAATTATACTATAACTAAAAGACTGCCTGAATAGATTAATGTTACTGCCTAACCCTAACCCTAGCCATAACAAAACCCAAACTAGAAAGAAAGATTAATATTTTCCATGACTGGATCATTCATAAAAGAATTAAGTTCAAAATCCATCCATTAAGAAAAATAAAGAAGAAAAATAAATTTCATTAAAAATACTGCAACTACTAAATCTACAAAAGAATTTTCACCTTGAGGTTTTGCTCCCCTCCGTCAACTGCAATTTTATCGGGCTGAAGAGTCTCATATTCCTTAACATCAACCCAAGCAACAGTTCCAAAGCCACCAATAAAATATATGTCACTGACAAAATAATAGTATATAAGTAATGGGAAACCTGCCAAGGTTTACAAGAACATGCACTCATAAGAACAACAAATGATACAGCCAAAAGGAACACATATGAGGGCAATAAATTGTTGGAGGAATATGTTGGTCAATCCTCATGAATGTCAATAGAGTAAAAGATGGATTGATTAGATTTGATTTCTCTCTTTAAAATTTCTTTTCTTACCAATGAAAAATCAGTGTCAAATTATCAACCTGCTGGAGAGGCATGCCTGTCCCTGTAGCAAACAGGTTTTATTTCACTTTATTGGGGGATAAGCTAACTTTCCTTGCCACTTTAAGGTCTCTCAAAAGAAGGCTTTGATTTTATAATTTTTCATTTTGCTGGCCAGAGCATTGTTCAGATTAGAATGATAGATTATCCTCCAACTTGTAAAACAGTCTCTCAAAGCTAAAAATTTTTCACTTATCAAACAATAACAATAATCATAAAATCAAACTAAATCAATTTTAATCAATACAGAGTGAGACAATTTCAAGGCTTTAAAACAGTTCCTCTCAAAGCTAATTTTTTTCACTTATCAAACAATAACAATAATAATAAAATCAAACTAAACCAATTTTAATCAAAGTGAGACAATTTCAAGGCTTTGCAGTTTAACAATCAGAATGGGCAATTAACGATAAATTGCTTTCGAAAAGTAGCAAAAATGACATAATATCATGGTTTACAAGATTTTCAACAGAATAAACAATATTAATAATTTCAATGTCTAAGATAACTACTAATTGAGTAAAACAACTTGTATAGCAATAACTAACATAGGAAAAGCATTGTATATAAATCTTGCAATAATGGATTTCATTTTTTCAATTTATTCTAATATCATTAAAAATTAATTATGAAGTGTAAATTTTGAATTAAAGAAAACTAAGAAAACGAAAAAAAAATCTTAAAAGTTTTTTTTTATTGAAATTATATATTAGTAGAAAATACAAAATTATTAGCAATAAACTTTAAATAGTTATGTCTCAAATTCAATTCTGTATTTATACAAAGATGGCAATGACCACTAAGCAGAGAATTCAGATTAAAAAGGCTGGTGTGAGAGAGAGAATATTGTTTTCTACAGTAAATAGTACTGCCCCCAGTCTCTTCCTCGGTTCCTCCTTTAGTTTAAATGGGCAAAAAAAGATGTGTAGAGGAGAGACCTAAAAATCCAATAGTTAAACAATTTCTAACTAATATGTAGCATATCAATACCCTCAAACTTCAAAATAACTATTTATAAATGGAAAAATAACTTCCAAGTTATAATTACCATAAGAAATTATTACACATGACATATTTGCAACATTAGCTATCAATGATTAAGCTTATTATGAACTAAATTAAAAATAATACAAGAAATTAAATTAAAAGGTCTTTTTTGTTTGTGTGTGTACGTGTAAAGAATCACATTCTTATATGACCAGGATAAAACTAATTTACTCTGAAAAAATTAGCTATGGAAAAGAATGTGATAAATAAAGTTTGATAACCAAAACATAAAATAAGAAGAATTGTTTTAAAAATAATCATGTGAAAAATTATATTCCATATTTATAGGGGTTGAGTTGAAGATTTGAGTAGAAACATAAATAAAGAACACTAGGCATATAAATGAATTGAAAATTGAAAATTCAAGTAGAAACACAAATTAAAGAATAGTAGGCATATAGTTTTGATAAAGTTCTAAATAAAGAAAAAAAAAAACAAAAATAGGCATGATAAGGTTTTTCCTAAGAATGCCACCTACAAATACATAAATATTAAGTAGTATTCATGCTTTCATGCCATGTTCTCCAACCCCCTTTTTGTGCTTCTTCAATTGGTGAACATGTGCATAGAGCAAAGGTACCCAAAATAGTTAAACAAGGGACTCTGAAGAAGGATCATGCTGAAAGTATGAGGAAAAATTTGCCGTTCTTTAAAAATAAATAAGAAAAAGCTTAAACAAATCCAATCAAACCACAATGCCCCAACAACAAACCTTATGTTTTGCATCCTGAAGTAGTAGAAATTCCCCCACTGTTGTGAAGGCCCTTGTTGATGTTTTGCAATATACTGCTTATGAGCCCACTCCTGTTGGCAGCAAACCGGATATAAATATTCAAATATGTCAATAACAACAGCATGGAACAAATTTTATTCCTGCACAAGAATAAAATACACTGCATTGCCATATGCATCACACTGGAACAATAATATAAAGAGAAGACGAGAGGCTCACAGCAGCAGGAACTAAAAAAGTTATTCAAAGGGTGCAGAAAAAATATTAATATGCATTCAAAATGAAACAAATAGCAAATTATAAGGAGACTCGGGTGCTTTTGAGCAAGAATAGGAAACTAACAAGGGGGAGGAGATGATAATGATGATGATAACGACTCAAGGATAAAAATATCATTAAAAAATGAAAAACCAAGAAATCTGGATTCCCAAAACCTATAGAATGTTTCGTAAAGCAATGCAAGAAACTCTGAAAGTAAGAAGTAATGCAACATTTCTGTCAAACACACTGCACAGTTCTATCCCTGAAAAAGACAGCACACAGAAGAGATAAAAAATGCACCCTTACCTTGTAGACCATAGAGTGAAACCATTTTACATAAAAATGTAAACATAACATTTGGGTAATACCTGTTGATGTTCTGGGAGTGGGAAGACATCACCAAATATCGTCACCCTTGCATTTGACAAGCCACTCCATCCAGGTATCTACAGAATCTAAACTGTCAATCTAACCTACAAATGGAGAATTGCTACATCAAGTTTTCTCAGATTAAAAATAATATACTAACCTGGACAACAAGTGTGCATCTAGGGTCTGCTAACAAATTTCGAGTGTGGATGGCCAGCGGAGAAAATGAAAATATTGGATCTATAGATTATGAACAGAAAATACGAAAGTAAAAAACGTCAATAACAGATAAATTAACTATTAAATGGACTGTATTTCTTAAACCATTTCCAATATGATAGTCATGGACCAAATACCACCCCAACCAACTGAAGCCTTTTAATATGGTTCTTATGCATATATCAACTTGTTTGAAAATCAAAAGATATAACTTGGAAAGATTCTATAAGTCCATAGAATTTTATGAGTGCGAGAAATGAGAGATTGCAGAATCTTGCGACAAAACTTCTCACAGGAGGAAAGAAAACTATATTCATCAGCAGAACACTCAAAATTTCAAAACTTACGCCCCATTGAATCTGGTGCAAAATCAACCAGGGAACCAAATGGATATCCTTCTCTTCGATGATGCATTCGAGACATTACCGTGCACAGATGAGCAAATCTAGCCTTAATTGGAAAACAAGATGGTATTAGAAAATATCATGATGAACTAAAAAAAATTACAAGACAGTATTAGTCATGGAAATCCAAGAATAAATAGCCTTCACCTGCTCCATTAAATTGCGAACAGCCAAGGCTGGTCGAGGTAAGCCATGAGCTGAGGTTGCACTCTGCACTCCACCCGATATCGGAGTTCTAAAAAGCCCAGCTCTAGTTCCCCCACCAGTTCCACTTCCATGCTGGACTATCAGAGGTGATTCCACCTTCACTATTTCCTCCGCACCCTTTTCACTACTCTGACTGTCTTTTAAATTATCCTTCATAGTATGAGAAAGCAATTAATACAAACTAATTCAAAGTAACCCTGTGATAAATCCATTAGTTGTCATTATCATCAATGAAATTTTTAGAACATCACAGAAGGCACATAGTAGAACCATCATTAAACATAACAACAAGTTGTCCCTGCTTCTGAACAGCCTTAGCAACAGATTGTTGTTTTAACAAAATTATCAAAGTCCAAGGGATCATCATAAAAGCTTTTCATATAGTTTCCAGTTCCCTAACACAACTGGACAGAAAATTTTGATAAAAAAAAAAAGTGCATATATGAGAATATGGCATATATGATATTTTTGCTATTGTTAATTATTGACATTTCAACGACATAGATGTTGGTCAGTCAAAAATAAATGCATGCACAATATACCGATAGTATGACCAAGAAGTAAGATTCAAGACAAACCCTACTCCTTTGAGAAGATAATTCTTATTTAAATAGGATTTTCACTTGTTATATAGTAAGAATAGTTAAATAAGTAAATGGCTAAAAGGAAAAGGCTGCACTGAGAAGGAACAAAAAGTTGTCACAAATTTCTAACTCTTGTTTTGCAACCATAAGTTAATCATTATCATAATGAATCTCCATGTGCACAAACACTAGAAACAGCAATCTATAAAACCAGTAACAACTACATTTTGAATCTTCCTTGCAGACCCAATATTTATTGATTTTGTGCTCTCACTACCCATTTTGGCATCTGAGCCAAATAAATTAGTTGAACACACATTGTAATTAACTTCATAAAACGTAATTTTTCAACATAAATTTTGCAGAGCATGCTCCCAGAATGAAATTTAGACTATGTCAAAGGATAATACCAAGATCACAGTCTCAAAACTCTGATAATAAATCCAAGTTCTTACAGTTCTCATTTGAAAGCCCTTATAATTTATTTTCAAACATGATTCTTTGCTTTAAAAAAAAATTATGAGAACTCTGTTAGCCTCAAGACAACTAATTCAAACCAAGATGCATGCTTTCTCACACATGGTATCAAGTATCGACAAGTGTTAGAATGAAAAGCCAACATACTGTATTTGACAATAATAAGGATTTTCCTAAGGGTACCTGAAACGAGGAGAAAAAGTCATCAGAGACAAAGCCAAAGCCATTATTCAAGGGCCTCTGATCTTCCCCTTCCCCACCTGAAACCTCACACGTGATAGCCTGGGCGCGAAAGCCAGGAAAACGAGAAATTTTGCAAAATTTGAGAGACCCAATTCGGTTATTTAATACCCTAGTTATTGAAGACGAAGATGATGAGGAAGAAAAATAGGAAGAGGAACAATAAGAAAGCGAAGGAGAAGAAGAAGATGGGATGTTGAGAACCGGATACGCTTCGGGGAGTCTGGAGACGAAAATTGAACTGGAAAGAGATTCCATTCTTAATTATAATTTACTTTGATTTCGATAGATAGAGATGAAAAGGGTTTTTATGAGGGTTTCTGAGTATGTGAGCCACACCGAGGCCTGAAAGGAGCAAAGACCTGTATTATTTTCATTGCACCAATAATACTACTTGCAAAAGCAACGCTATGGCACTTGCACTTCCTGTTACAAGCAAATTAAACGTATGTTTCTCCGCGTAAATTTGTCTGCCAATCCACCAACTATCTAAATTATAACAATTTATTAATTTATAATACAAAATTATCTCAATTTTTTATAAAATAATTTTTAAAAATTCATTCAAATCCAACTTTCAACGTTAAATCATAATTAAATTATATTTTTTATTTAAATATATAAATTTTTAAAATTTTATAAAATTATAAATTCAAGTAAAATTGTGTTGATATAATATAAAAATTCTGCGCGAAATTAAAAAAATTGTACGCACTATAAAACTGATTAGAAAGCCGAGTTAACTTATAAACTTTAAAACAGAATCGTTTTTATTTTTTCTAAAATTTTAAAATCTAATTTTCCTTAACAAGAGTCTGCTGACAGTAAAATTTTTGTTTTTCCTTCCTCTGCTAAGAAGACAACTCTCAAACACGACAGTTACATATATTATTTTTTAAATTTAAAAAGATATTTATGTTTTAAAATTTTAGGAAAAAAAATAATAACGTTTTAAAGTTTTTAAAATAATTCAACTTTCTAGCCATGACAACTTTTTTAATCTCACCGAAATTTTATATTATGTCGGCAGAGTTTCATTAGAATTCATAAATTAATAAAATTTTAAAAGTTTGTATATTTAAATAAAAAAATAGAAAGTATAATTTAATTTTGATACAACTTTAAAAGTTCTAGTTATTTTTTGCAATTATCCCAAAACAAAATATATTACCTATTATTAAAAATTTACATCCATTTGGTTCACAAATTATTTAAGACATATGATTAGTATTAGTGCTGGATTGGTAAAAATACTTTAATCATAATCCAAATTTATAATATTATATTTGGTATAATGTTTAAATTATGTGATAAATTGGTGAAATAAGTAAATTACTTAAATAGTAAAGCTAGTTTAAGCTTTTTATTTTTATAATGGTAGGAATTTAGTAAGCTATTAAAATTATTAAGCCACATATAATTTATTGAACTAAAAATAGAATTAGAAATTAATCACATGGCTAAATTAAGCAATCTAATAACCAAATGAATTGTTAGTGCGATAATAAAAGTAAGAAAAATTATTATTTATTCTAAAAATTTAATATATTATATTATTACTTTTTAAAGTTTTAAAATTATACAATTTATTTTTTATCAGCTTTAAATCGATAGTTAAAATGAAATATCAAATTTTAACATTTTTCTCAAAATTCCACCACTTTCATTTTTTTTCATTTTTGCCTTTTCTTTCTTTTTTTATTTTTCTTAAACCAATTGGAGTCTCAACGGTGGTGACTATCGGGTGCGGTGTCCGCTCGCTCAAATACCGAAGCCAGAGGCACCACCGGAGGAAGCTGAGAAAAACAGAGGAGAAATAGTGTTCCTCCCTGTAAATAGAAGAAACAGTTAGTATTTCGATCGATGTGCCATTATTTACATCATTAAATACTGCAGATTCATTTGCAGAGATGAATACAAATGAAAACGAGGTATCTCTTTCGTCCGCTGTAGCAACCATACTAAGCTAATGAGTATTTCGATCAATTGGAAAAGAAATCGGTCTCTGATTACCAAGTTTCTGCCTCAGAATCTCAATCATGTCACGCGTGGGGCCTGTAAGGGACCTCTATCCCATACTGTTTTAACTTGGAGTTGTGGGTGTAGCCATTGGCGGAACTAAAGGGGGCAAATAGAGGTGATAGCCCCTACATAAGAAAAAAGAAATTATATAATAGATTTTGATTTTGGTCTTTCTATACTTAACAAAATATAAAATAAGTTCCCTAAAATTATTATTTTATTTCGGACAGTTTATTAAACTTTGGAAAATTTTTTAAAATATAGAAAAATTTCTAAAATATTACGACAATATTTTTACTTAAAATTTTTTTAAAATTATTAAAAGTACCTAAAAAATATTATAAGAGTATTTAAATTCAAAAAATTACTCCAAAATATACCAAATAGTACACATTCGATATATTTTCCGTATACTATATATTTTGGTTTGGTATTATCTTGGATATATTATGGTTTGGTATATATTGAAAATACATTAGCTATGCTTTGAAAATATTTTGAGAATTGCTTAGACGATATATTTTGAATATTTTTTTTAGAATACTTCGAATATATTTTAACAATATATTAGAAATATTTTGAGAATTTTTTAAAAACTCTTTGAAAATCCTTGAATATACTTTAAGTATTTCTTGTAAATAACCTGTGAAATTCTTAGAAATATTTTGAATGTAATTGGGAATACTAAAAATAAAATCAGATAAAAATAAAACCAGTCTTGCAAATGAGAAAATTGAAATGCGCACAATATCTAATAGCCACCGATCCAATTAAAACAAAAATACAAAAGAGTGAAAGACTAAAAACGAAAACAGATAAAAAAATAAAATAAAATTGGTGGAATAATTGATAAAATACGAAGAAAGAGAGAAATCGCCTAAACAGTAGATAATCTATGTGAGAGCATAGAAAATAAGAACATAAATGGAAGGAGAAATGGAGAGGGGAAACGCTGAAGAAGGCAAGCCAAGGATTGTAGGAGAAGAAGATAAAAACCAAGCAAACAACTCAGTCGACAGTACCACTGACAAATTGAAAATAACAACTAAGAGAAGTTGCATCTTTCCATGGAAATCATACTCTTTCAATACTACACCAAGAAGCAAATCTTTGAAGATGGAGAGAGAAAAGAGTTACTGAACTTGCAAGACTTTTTCTAAAGCATTGTCAGAGAAATATTTTGAGATATCCAATGGAGATAGAGTTGAATGATATGAAAACGAGATAGAGCAAGCTAACCGATAGCAAAATGCAGCGGAGCAGGAGTCGTCTAACGAAGGAAAAAGCTAAGAAAAATGCGGAAAAACAGAGATGAAAATAAAAAAATAAAAAAAAAATGATGAAATTGAAAAATGAATTTAATAAAATGAATAGAAGAAATAAATTTTAAAAAAGTTAAAAAAATAGGTAGTTTGCAAAAAAATTTCTAGACTTTTAGCTTTTTAGGCTGTTGTTTTTTTCATTAATTTTTTAATTTCTTTAAAAAGCTTTTTATTTCTTATTATAAATAAAAATCTGTCATTCCAAAGTCTTTTTAAACAATCTCAAGATGAATAAGAAGTAAACCAAAGAAAAAAAAAAACAAAATAATCAAATCAAGTTGTTAAAAGAAATAGAATATAAATTAATAGTAGTTGAACAACCAAACATGAATATTCTATTTTTTTACTGGTATATTTAAGTTTTGTTCTTCTAACAGTGTAAACGAGTCAAGCTACTCACAGTTACTTGAATTCGACTCGTAAAATATTTCAAATCAACTCAAAATTAATCGAGTCAAGTTCAATCTAGAATAACTCAAGTAATTTGTTGAATTGAGATCAAGTATTACAACAACCGATTTATAAGACATAAGAGCTTAATCGAATAGTTATAATTTTTAATATTTATTAAATTTTTTATACCTTGTATTTACATATTCAATCTTAATCTAGTCAAGTTGAATTGAGTACATTATTTATTAAATTTTTTAGTTGATTTGATTCGAGTCGAATCGAGTTCGAGTAACTCAAATATTTTTTAAGTCAAGTTTTGAGTTTTTTAATCGAGTCGAGCTCAAGCCTAGCACTATAGCGATTTGATTCAACTCGATTACATTTCTAGTCCTATGTAAGTTAAACTTTTGGATCCACCACTAGGTGTAACCAAGAGGTTTTGAGTAGCAATGCTTGAAAATATATAATTAATTAAGCTAAAATTGTTCCGTAAGTTAAACTTTTGGATCCACCATGGGGTGTAGCCAAAGGGTTTTGAGTAGCAATGCTTGAAAATATATAATTAATTAAGCTAAAATTATTTCATGGCCACTATTAAGTTGCTTCTTCTTCTTCTTCTTCTCTTTGGTGAAAATTTGGGCAATTCAATCAAGGTATATTCAATATATTTTAAATGTATTTTCAACAATTTTTAAGGTATTTCTAAAATATTTTTAAGTATACCTATGATATTCTTAAGGTGTTCTCAAAAAATTCTTAAAGTATTCCTAAGGCATACCCATGGTATTCTCAATGAATTATCAATTAGGGATGACAACAAGTAGGGTCTCGATGAAAAATATCTTATCCGATCCGATTATATATACCACTATCGGAACTCATCCTGAATGTTTAAAATTATAATATTAATATTGTATTCGTCCCAAACACGATTAACATTACCCGATTAATACTCTATTCGTTTAATTTCCCGTTTACCAAAATAAAAGTCCAACTAATTAAATAATTAAAAATTAAAATCTACACAAACAAGCTACCATAAATTACTATAACATCAAATAAGACAAACAAAATAAAACACAAAATCTAATTTAATACATTCAAATTAAAATAATTCATCAAATTTTATAAATATAACATTAAAACAATAAAATTAAATATTGTTCATTTTGATTAAAAAATTATATTTAAAATCTCCAACCATTATATTTGTAACACCCCTTATCCTTCCGTATACACCATCGTATACCAGACTGATAAGTAGTGTTACAGTTTACAAAACCAAATATCAAAACATTTGTAAATAATATAAAATATTATAACATTTTTTTTTAAGTAGAATAAAATATAAAACAAGAATATATAATTTTAAACTCACTTTCTATTTATATTCCCTTATATGTGAGTATTTAATTTTTATTTTTTTACAACACTGATACCATAATAATAAAATACAAAAGAAAAGCCAAACCGCTCGGAATGGCTACCGCTACTGCTTGGCTCCATATTGTAGGGTCCACTATCAGCGACTTTATATCTACAATTCGTGTCGCTTTATCTTCACTTTAAACCTGCGCGAGAGAAAAACAAGCTCCTGCGCTGAGTTTTACAACTCAGTGGTATAGTAATTTATAATAGCAGTCATTTATAGAAAATATCAAATATAAAATTTTTCATCAATATCATAAATTCATAAAAATCTCTTGTCATGCTCATATACTAAATCATCATAGACTAATTACAGAAAAACAAGGGGTACATATCATTTCATTATCCCAGGAAACCCACCGGATCAGAGAAATAATGTAAATAAATTTTATCACACGGTCCCAGGAAACCTACCGGACCGAATATATGTATTATACGACCACAGAAAACCCACCGGGCCGTAAAGTATAATACATGGCCACAGAAAACCCACCAGGCCAATAACCCTATTGACATGTCAATAACTCCCTAGACTGTCGTCTATGCTAATATATGAGCTAAAATATCAAATTCTTGTCAAATATGTATTTCCATAATATTTCAAACTATTTTATCATACAAACTCATTTAAATCAAAACTTCATTAAAATCATATTTTAAACATTTAATGACTAAAATTATAAATTACTGTACAGACTTCAACTTTCACGTGTCGATATCTGTCGGCTCTTTTCCTCGGTCTTCCTTTGGCGCCGGTCTCGTAATTGTGTCTGAACAACAATAATTTCTAATTAACTACAAAGTCATTTTTAATATATTTTCTATTGAAAATAAAACTCCCAACTACTTCCCGCTCTCTCATATCGATATTATATTTTCTCGTTACACTTGTTTGACGCATAATTCGAAATTTCGATCACCTAACACGTTTTCCGGTGTGACCAAAAAATTTTCCAATATTTTTTTTAATCTTTGTAAACATTTCATTTTTTTCCTTATTTTTCATCCTCCAAACTATTTTTCTCCTTTTACTTTCATTTTTCCTTTTTCTCCAAAAATTTATTTCTTTTTCCTACTCAAAAATTCCTAT
>CATIWF010020722.1:0-37028 GCA_949630135.1 Balakata baccata | reverse complement strand
TGGAGGTTTTTCATGGCAGTGGCTGAGGTATTATTATCGGTAAAGGAACTAGTCTTGGACTAACAATCCCAATGTATCTCATCGCCTCCATTGAATTCGAAGCTGCTCTGCCAGTGCCTTCACACTCTTTCCGTCGGGGTTGCGCACTCTTTGCATACTAATTTAATTAAATTATTAATACATTAGCATCATGTCCGAGATCCGTTGTAGTCTAGTCGGTCAGGATATTCGGCTCTCACCCGAAAGACCCGGGTTCGATTCCCAGCAACGGAATTTGTTTTGTAACTCAATTCAACATACAAAGAAAAGAAAATATTTAGAGATTTGTTTTGTTTTGTTTTGTAACTATATTCAACATAAAAAGAAAACATTTAGAGGAATTGTATGATGCATGGTGTAATTTATATTGTGCTTTGAATTATCAATTTTTAATTTTATTTATTCTTTTGTTATTCAATTCGACATATAAATAAAATATTTAAAGAAATTATGTGGTGCATTTGGTGTAATTTATATCAAGTGTTTTAAACCATTGAATTATGAACTTTTAATTTCATTCATTGATTATCAATGACTGAAATTAAAAATTAATAATCTAATAGTTCTAAAACTATAGATGTAAATTACATCACACAAACATTTATTTGTGTTTTTGGAGCAAAATGCACATGTAAGTCATCAATTTATTGCGCACTTTTCTCTTCTTTTGTTTTTTTTTTTCTTTGCTAGG
This sequence comes from Balakata baccata, assembly GCA_949630135.1. Taxonomy (NCBI): domain Eukaryota; kingdom Viridiplantae; phylum Streptophyta; class Magnoliopsida; order Malpighiales; family Euphorbiaceae; genus Balakata; species Balakata baccata. Next base: position 36,298 of record CATIWF010020722.1, on the reverse strand, counting down.
CAATTATTTAGTATTAATACACAAAATTTAGGTAAATTCAATCTATTATATTATTATAGACTACTCCAATTATTAAACAACATATATATATATGATTAATTAATTTCATCTATAGTTACTGAATTTTGACTTTATTACAATAAAATTATAAATTTTTTTTGTCAAAAAAAAATCACTGAACTCTATTTTCGTAAAATCACTTTAGGCCAATTTCCGATGACACGTTAACTGCCACATCAGTTTTTCAGTTACCTAAATCAGAAAATTGACTGGAAATAACTTAGGTAAAATGAAAATATAGTAGAATTTCATGAGACGAAAAAAGTTTTATAATTTTAGTACAATATGAGTAAAATTTAGTGACAATCAGATAGACTAAGCCTACTTAAAAATTTATCCATATTACTGTTTGAAAAAAAAAATTGAAAACATACATGGAAAGAATTTCTTATTCATACAAAAATGATGCTAAATTTCTGATCCAATACTAATGAAAATCCTAAAAATAAATTATAATTTATACAGCAATTGAGTAAAAAAAAAATTAAAGCAACACTTCCTATACTGAGGCCAGACCTTGAGGAAGGGATTCATGATCAGGACAAGGTGAAAGAAACCTTCGGCAAGCATAAAATACAGCTGAATGAAACGCAGTTGGGTTGTCTAAGAAAACAAAGTGTCCACCCTGTGATCAGGAAAACAAAAGGAAATATTAAATATAAAATACCCATCGGCCAGCTTACTATTCATATAATTTGCTATACTTTCAATCTAATTGAGTATGAGAAAAAGAGACCTGCGGAACCCTAATGATTTCACATGGGACCTTCATATGCTTGCGAGCTTCTTGGGCCCCTTGATAGTTCATCCAATCTTGATGGCCATATATGAAAGTAGTTGGCACTTTCCACTCTGAAGCTCTGCAAATGAAAGCCAGGACTATTAATAACTTCCTGATGTACACACATGCAAAATATAAGCCGCCCTCTAGCAGTTAAACCTAAGTCTTGAAAAATTTCTCTCACGATGCAGTTCTTCATGCACATGCCATGAGTAAGAGATGCCAAAGCTGTTCTAAGATGATTTGGCTAAAATCAAAAGAAAAAATATTTGGTACAGGAACAGAAAAAGGAAAAAATATTTCACACAAAAATTTATTTAGACATTTGTTTTCATTGGTATAATATTCTATGAGAATCCAAATTTTCAAACTTTTCATTTGCAGTACAACACACACACACACAATCTCAATTTTGCATCGTATCAAGTATCTAGTTAGAATCTGGCCACTTATGGTGACTTGGCACTCAGAACAAAAAGAAAAATTACTCAAATTCAAGAAAACGCCAAAATATCTTATTTATTTGAATTTTATCTATTTTTTTAATCAAGAACATTCTTTTAGTGCATCCGAAGAGACACAGAAATCATCACTTCAAAGAAACGTTTTAATCACTAATGGACTTTGTTTCACTATAAGTTTCCCATGAGTAGAAAACATCCTCTTCCAATTCGGTCAACTTGTTAATTGTGTCACCTCGAACAGAATAAGCTTCCCATGAATCCCTATTAACCCAACAGACACAAGTAAGCTATATGGTAATCTATCAAGAACTTTCTACGTCATTATGGTTCCCAACTCTATCAAGAAGTAAGCCACCAAGAAGTCTAATTCATTTATCCTACAACAGCATAAATTTCATTTTAACATTTGAAAAACCCTAACCTAGAAGAGCCACTAAATACCTGAAGAAAGGAATGAACTCTTCACACCAGAATCATGCAGCCATAATGTGAGTTCAAAAATATGAGTAGCAAATGCTAAGTTGAATTGAGTAGTTCAGAAAAACTTCAAATTCAACTCTCAAAAAGTAAGGCTTTTTGATAACCTAATGGAAATAGATTTAGAACAAGTATGAACCTTTGTAGAAGGGGCATGCGAGCAAATGCTCCAAAAGAAAATATATATTTCAAGCAAAGCTCTCCACTAGCTTTTGCTGCTAAAGTATGATACACATAGTCTGCAAGTTCAAAAACATCCATCAGAATCCTACCAATGAAACAGATGCTATATGCCCAAACAAATTCCAACATTACCTGTTAGTAATTTGGACTCCTCCTCTGTTAACACCTCTCCAGTTGAATATGCAACAAATCTAGCATTTGTGTACCTACGTACAAGATTTGGACCCCAAGGACCTAAGCCTCTGGATAAAAAGTTTATCACGGAAATCAGTAACTGTAAGGCAGATGAAGAAATCCAATATGCATTTTACAAAAACAGATATACACTCTGACAAGAGAGAAATGACCATGAACCAGATATACCATTAAACCAAAAGAATAAAAAGAGTACTATTCTGAGGCACAAAACCCTTTCAGCTCTAACTGATCTAAAAAAACTCAACCGAACTATTTGATTGAAGAAAACCAGATTTTGATCTTATTTGTTCTTACAAGAGCTGCATGGCCAGATTGCCGTAGTTACAATACAAAACTATAAAGAGAAAACTATCAGACTTTTTAAACACTTAATAAAATGCAAACAAGGAACTCAAAAATGTAAACAATGCAGGTTATACATTGCCAAAGACAAATATATGGTGATGAAATGGCAAAACTATGACTCAAAATAGGCATGAAAAATCATAATGTTTCAAAGCAATGTTTCAAATGCTCAACATATGGGAAAGAATATATGTTATACCTTATAACCTTCTGAGGAGTAAAATTTGATTCCCAGAGATGATTCAGAATAGCTCCTTTCCATGTTGCTCTAAACCGAGTAAGCCACTCAGACTTGTGCTCGGATTCTGATGAAAATCCAGCTGGTCCCACTAAAATCAAATGCTGAACGTGCTCTGGATGCTATGACAAAAATATAAAACTAACATCAGGAACCACCAAAGTGCCATAATATTGGTCCTAAAAATCTAAAATGCGTGACACAAAAATCACCTTGAGTGCATATTTGGCGGCAACATATCCTCCAAAAGAATGCCCAAGTAATATAAAGTTACTGAGGTTTTTTGCTTTTCGCCATTCCTCAAAGGAATCAATGAACCATGCCTCAGTCTCTACATTACTAAATACAACATTATTAGAAAATTCTTCTGAAGTAATTATGTTGAGATAAACACTAAGTCCTAAGAAAATGAACTCTCTCGAGTCTGAAACAATGTGAAATTGATCTAACCTTCGGTACTTTTGCATGTAAAGTCAGGTCTACTTGATCCACCCCAGCTGTTATAAGAGAAACAAAGAAACAATAAAAAAAAGATGAGGCAAAAAAAGTGCACAAGAAAAAAGGAAGGAATAGTACCCTTTATAGAATATGAATCTCATTAACTTCTTAAGAGAATTAACAATCTAGATTTAGAGTAACACTCAGGGTATATTTCATCAAATAGCTAATAAAAAAGAGAGGTGGGAATCTATTGGTGTATAACACTATTTTTTTTTCTCCTTACAATCATTATTCACACTGTTGTTGTTTTTTTCTCCTTACAGTTATTCTTAATTATTCAACGACCAACTTAAAAAATACTGAACAAATAGATGCATATAATTGATGTAATGCGCAGGCGATATATAAGCAAAATCGTGTAAATCGAATTGATAAAGACTTGTATTCATTTGGTTAGTAGAAAAAAAGGAAGAAACAGACGTGAAATTAGAGAGTAAAATGAGAAAAGGGAAGTAATTACGTTGGATTAAGCGGAGGGACAGAGGAAAGGAACAAGATTTCTGTTAACACTCAACATCCACTCCTATACAAGAGTCGAGATACCTTTGTATAAGCCTAATCTTGTTCGCATCATTACTAATGGGTAGTTTGTTCTAGTTCGAACCAATTAGAACAAATTCACATTCGAAATTCAAAGAAGTTGCAGAAAAAACAGAATACTATAAGAAAAGCAAATGAAACGAAAGACAGATAGAAGACAGGAAAATAATCGTAAAAAGTAAAATAAAATACATACCCAAGCTGATCAACAGCAATGACCTTGAAATGACTAGCTAGAGCATCAAAATTACGAAAGAAAAAGCCTTGAGAAGCAGCATATCCATGGACCATAACGAGCGTAGGAGCATCCTCTTTGCTATCGAATGTAACGGTGTTAATGAACCGTGGCTCATTGGTTGCAGAACGAAACCACCTCACTTTAGACCCAGGTGGTCCTGACCCAATATTAACTTGCTCTTGAACATATGGAGTCCTAAAATTCACATAATTTACCCATCAAATCAACAAAATTAAAGAAATTCGGGTTTGGATTTGACGATAAAACGTTTCAATTAAAGTTACGATGTATGAAAGAGAATAAAGAAAGGAAGAGGAAATTACTTGACTGTAGAGAGGAGGCGCTTCTCGGCGGCAATGATGTGATCGGTGGAGGTAGGGATCCAACGGAGAACAGAGGGCCAAAGAGATCGCGATTTTGCCCATGAAGATGTTGATGATGATGCCGTTGAGGTTGTGGCGGTGGCGGCAGCAGATGATCCAAGTTCTTCGGCCATTTTGAACATGTAGCTAGATCCCCGTAGACGAAGCAACTTCATACAAACGCTTTTCTCGCTAAGGATACTAAAACTAAAGGCAAAAACTGAATATATTTACTTAAATAAATTAGATATTTCAATGATTGGTATGTGGGAAAAGGAGCACCACCCAACGTTAAAATAGGAAAGTTGTAGAAGCTCGAGGAAAGACCGATCCCAGCCAATCCTGGTTATTATAATAGCCATGAGAGTGTTTCCTCGTTGCTTCCATTTCGGTCATTAAGATAACCGAAGCCATGCCAATGGACGACTACGGTACGCTGCAATTACACGCCTGACTATTCGTATTACGTACTCGGCATCGTCAGAAAGGACCGAAATTACGTTATCCGTGACGTATAAATTCGTAGCATGTAAATATTTCCTCAAACTCAGTTCACGTTTTAATTTTTTTCTTTTGGATACTAAGTCTGCATTTAGTGTATAAAAAAAATTTTTGGTTAAAGAAAATTATTTTTTCTTGTTAAAGAAAAAAATTAAGTTATTTTTTAAAAAAATAATTTTTTTCTTTTAAAGATGAGAAGTCATTTTTCATATTATGACACTCTTACATAAATATAACTTTTTATACTTAGTTTTAGTATAAAAAGTTATATTTATTTAAGGGTGTCATAATATGAAAAATGACTTACCGAAAATTGTTTCCAATGACCTCCAATCATCACCGGTAGTCGATTACTTGCATCAGTCACCGGAAATTTTTTTTTAAATTATTTTATGTAATTTTTTATACATAGTTATAAATTAAAAATATCAAATTTTGATATGTTTTAAATATTTTAATAGTTTTTTATATGAAAAAAAAAATCGCCAGACACTAAAATAATTTCCTCAAATTTTTATGTATACAACCAAACAACAGCAAATAAATTATTCTCTAAAAAAATATCTTTTTTAAAAAATATTTTTCAAAAACAGATTATTTTCCACAAATAAACAAATTTACCAATTGAAATTGCAAAAGTTGGTATAGCTCTTGCAATCTCAATTTTGTGAATATTTTAATAGTTTATATTTTTGCAAGCTTTTAAATGTTGAATAGTTTATATTTTACAAACTTTCAAATGTCGAAAGAACATAGAGAGAATATCATTTGAATAAAAAATGGATATCATTTTTATTATTTTATAATAATTTTAATTACTAATAATTAATATAATATATTAAAATATTAATTGAATTTTATAAATTAAAATTCATAACAATTGCAGAAATAAAATATATTTAAAAATGTTATTAAAATTTTACTAATATAGCATTGGAGATCACATGTTATAATTGCATTTGATAGATAATGATAATCTTAGGAGGGGAAAAAACCCACCAAAGATCAAGTTTTAATTTATTAAACTTTCTGAGTTTCTTTTTGTTATATTATTGAGTGCCTAAAAAATCAATTTTAATTCAAATTAAATTCAAAATTACATTTAACAAAAATAATAATTCAAAAATATAATTAGAAATATTCTTATTTATTTAATTTTTCAAATTCAAATGTAACGTATATTAAAATAGAATATCATATAGTAAAAAAATTAAAAATTCAATAGAAATACTTTTTTTTAAAACTATAGAAATACTATTTTTAAGGGGCCAAAGATGTAGATGTAGTTTTTTCTTAAAAAAAACTTATTATTTATCTCATATAGTTTAATAGTTTAATATAATACATTAAGACATTTGAGATTTACTTTCTCTATTTTATTTATGTTAAATCATATAGTTTTTATTAAAAAAAATTCTTTTTTTCTCATAAGAATACTAATATAATATGTTAAACTTCAGGAGAATATTAGTACAATAAATAAAATTTGTAATAAGATATTAGTACAATATATATAATTTTAAATTTCAAGAAATACTAGCGTATTATATCAAATTATATGAGACAGATCGTATATTTTTTAAATGACAATGGGTACTAATGTATTAGAACATCCTCAACAATTCTCCTCATCTCTTTCTATTTTAATTTGTCTTGAAAATTATGTACACTCTAACACAACTCATTATCTCACTCTCTATTTTATTTTTTTATTAATAAAACTATTTAAAAAAGTAAAAAGAGATTAAGAGATAAAAATAATAATAAAATATTGTTAAAGAGTTTTTTTTTTTTTTTCTCTTGAATCTTAGAAAGAAGAATGTAAATTTTAGCATATAAAATAGATAAGAAGAAAAATAAAAAAGACATTAAAAAGTATAAAACTTCCTAAAAATATAGATAAAGAGAAAAATTGGAAGGATGTTGGAATGCTCATACATCAAACCACTGAAATTAATAGTAATTTTCCCTTTTTTTAACTATTATTTTCTTAGAATCATAATGCTTTGTGCAGTTTATCACATGCATGAGCAGCACTGGGCCATGTTTGGGGCCAGCCATCAGTTGGCCTGTACTGATGCTACAATTCGTTGGAGTATCGATGATTAACTTTTCCATTTTAAGCATCATAACCATATCAGTCATATGGTATTGGCCCAAACCAGCATCTGGAGGAAGTACACCTTTCAAAGGCTCCAACCAGTAAAGGAGAAGAGAGTATTGGCAAATCCCCCCTACTTCAACTATATCAAGAAAGTAAAATAATAAAACAATGAGAAGTTCAATTTAGGGAAAATCTTATATCCAGCTCTAAATCAGTGAATTTCACTACATTAGTGATTGCACTGAACCTTTGAACCATACAATTTTCAAGAAAATCACAATGGAGATTGAAGACGAAAATTCTTGAGTAGAAATCACAATGGAGACAAGAACCATACAATTTTGTGAGCCATTTTATCTATCTTATACGAACAACAAACCACAAAACCAGCAAGCACAAACACCTTTACTCGGCTCTAGACTGACCAGCTCGAGAGGAAAGGATGATGCCAACAATAAGGCCATAAAGGGCCAATGCTTCAGCAAAGATGAGAATGAGAATCATTCCAACAAAAAGCTTTGGCTGTTGTGCATTAGCTCTGCAAAATGCAAAAGACATTAAAATGAAAGTTACTGGGATCATTGATATTTTGATAATGAACAACTCCAATTCATATGTTTGCAACAGAAGGCTAATCATCAAAATCCCACGAAAGGAAAGAAGCATCATAAGTCAATTTTTTTTCTCATTAGATCATAATGGCATTTATTTAGCTATAACTCATAGTCACACTGCTTATTTTTGAAATTTCAAGACATAGCAGACTGCAGAAGATCCCAACTTCATTAGTTTTCCAATCTCTTAAATTCCAATTTCCAGCCCAAATAGTAATTTTGAGAACTTGGATGAAAAAACTTAAGATGGCTAACCAAATAACAGAAACTCTATTAATCATGCACAAAAGCAAAATTCAAGCTCCTAAACTTATCCACACGCAACCCCAAACTGCATTTATTTTCAACAGCAAATCCTCATTAGTTACATTAGGTGGAAAGAGATCCAAGCCGCTCAGGTGTTAACTAAAGGAACAGCTCTCAGTCTTAGGAACAAAGTACCTAACTTCTGGAAAAATTTTGGACTCAGCATCCTTTGATTTGAGCCTGAGACGGATAACTTGGCAGGAGGAACACCACAGGTTTATGATTTTAACTCAAGTTCCAAACCGAGCACGCTATCGTTCTTCCTTGGCATGATACTTATCCACCGAATAGTTTCGGAATCCAGAAAGCACAATCAAATTCTACCAACAGAACGTGCACTCTACATCCTAGACGAATCAATGACAGCTAATTATCAGAAATAAGAAATCAAGCCATTCAGAGATTTACCTAACACCTGCATCCCCTACGATGCCAATGGCCATACCAGCAGAGAGACCAGCAAGGCCACAGGCAAGACCAGAGGAGAGATGGGCATATCCATCGAAGAGATAATACGACTTGGCCTTAGGGTTGATCCCTGTACTAATTATCACAGCAATAATCAAACCGTATATACCCAAAACTCCAGCCATAACCACTGGTACAATAGATTTCATCACCAACTCGGGTCTCATCACACCCATGGATGCCACACCAACCCCACTCTTGGCGGTTCCATACGCTGCTCCCATGCCTGCAAAGCGAGCGATTGGAACCAAGGATCCACATTAACATCAGAAACATAAAACAAAAATTTTGGCAATTCTAGATTCATATGGATCAATACATAAAAGCATAAAAACCAATTGAGATTAAATTTACGAATTGAACTTGAAGGTTGGGGCCTACAGGAGAAAACAAGAGCAGCAGCAGCGCCAAGGAAGCCAAAGAAGGGAGCAGTCTCATCGCCGCTGAATCCCGTGGACATTTTTCTCCAACTTTCACTTTTCTCTTTGGTGGTTTCAATCACAAAGATCAGATTTTATCAGTTGTTGCTCCCTTCAACCGATCTCTATGCTCTGATCCCAGATTGAAACTGCTGAGTTGAGATATTTGAGTGGCCTTTGGAATTTTGGACGAAGCTTCGACTCGATTGATATTTGGGAATTTTGCAAAAAATAAAATAAAAAATAAAACGCTAAAATATTTACAAAAATATCTTCTCATAAAATTTTTCTATAAAATTTGAACTCACTACAGCTTTTTTTTAACATTCCAAAAACACTCACCAAAAATTATAAAAATGCCAAAAATTAATATTTATCCAATTCCAAATTTATTAAAAATTTAATAAAAATTGAAATTACAAAAAGTTTATTCAATATTTTATATAAGTTATATCCAAAATTTACCAAAAAAATTAATAAAAATTAAAATTATATAAAATTTTCTCAAAATTTATCCAAGAATTACCAGAAAATTAATAAAAATTAAAATTATAAAAGATTTATCCAATATTTATTTAAGTTTCACTTAAGTTATATCTAATATTTATAAAAAAAAATTATTGAAAGTTGAAATTATATAAAATTTATTTAAAATTTACTAAGATTTACTCAATATTTATATAAGATTTACCTAAAATTTATTAGCAAATTAAAGAAAATTGATGTTACAAAAAGTTTATCCAAGATTTATCATAAGAAATACTCGAGATTTATCAAAAATTTATCACAAAATTAATGAAAGTTGAAATTACATATGGTTTATCTAAGATTTACCCAACGTTTAACCTTATATCCAGTCAATCTTTTAACTAAAAACTACCAAAAATCTACTTAAAATTTACCAAAGTAAATAACTTTAATTAAGTTAATTAAATATAAGTTTATATATTTATTTTTTAATAAGATTTACCTAAAGTTTATTTTGATAATTAAATACAATTTTACATATTTATTTTACTAATTTAAATTAATTAAATAATAATTAAAAATAAATAAATATATACATAAAAACAAATTGTGATCATGTTAATAAAATTCTTAATCTATATTTCAAATATTAAATAAAAAATAAGATAAATATACGGTATTTCTCATATTTAAAAAAATTGGTAAAAATAAAAATAACAAAGATGAAATTGAAAACACCATAAAAATCATGGATAAAATTGAAAAAAAAAATCTAAAAATTTGGTATTTCGTTTAAAATTTTCTTAATACTTGACACAGCGGCAATAGGCTAACAATGGATTTGTTTATATCGCATCGCAAATTATATCATGCACCACGGTGCATAATACTTTATGAACTCAAGTTCAAATTACACATGGGAATATGTGTTCTAATTTTTTAAATTTAACGGCAAATAACTTCCGTTTTTTTGTATTATGGTTTTCTTCCTTTTCTACTTATTTCCTTTTTTGGCTCAATTTTTTGGTGTTTGAACTTTATTTAGTGTTTATTTTTTATTTTATCGATTCTCTTCCTTTTTCTAATGTGATTTTGCCTTTTGATATTGCAATTTTGGATTTTAGCACAATAAAGTGAGAATTTTAGGTATTGTGTTTTTAACATTGTAATGAGACAATATCATTCTAATGTATTTCCGGTGCGATTTTGAATTTTTGTTGATTTATTATTGTGTTTTGATTTGGGGCAAATAAGATTCAATTTGATTTGCTATTTGTTGTGCATATGTAACTACTGCTTCTCTTTGTTGTGCTACATTTTGCTGTAAAATAAGCAATGAACATAAGTATTTGAGTATTGAAATTATAGTTCATAACTAATAAATTAATGAATCTTTTATTAATAAAAGTAATAAACTTTTATATAAACGAAGGTTTTACTACATTACATAGATTTAAATATTAATAATCAAACTAAATAAATATTTTTCTAAATTACAAATGAATCTATAGTTTAAAACAAATAAATATTTTATCAATAAAATAATGAACTTTTATATTATTTCTAATGAACTAACAATTTTTAACTAATGAGTTTTTTTCAATAAACTAATTAACCTTTTACTAATAAAATAATAAACTTTTATAAAAATGAATGTTTTACTACGTCAAAGAGATTCAAATATCAATAATCATATAAATAAACTTTTTACTACATTACTAATGAATTTATACCTTAAAACAAAGTAATAAATTTTTATATTATTCCTAATGAACTAACAATTTTCAACTATTGAATATTTTTCAATAAACTAATGAACCTTTTATTAATAAATGAGTATAGTTTAGAACAAATGAACTTTTTTTAATAAACTAATAAACATTTTACCAATAAAGTAATAAACTTTTATTACATTATTAATGTACTTACAATTTATAACAAATGAATTTTTTTCAATAAAATAATGAAATTTTTACTAATAAAGTAATGAACCTTCATATAAATGAAGATTATACTATATTATAGAGATTCAAACATCAATAATGAAATAAAATAATTATAGAAATTTAAATTTATTATCAAACATTGTAACAATAAATTATTCAAATACTAAATAAATAAATTCGTTATTTTCAATATTGGAACTAGATATGATACGAAAAAATAAAGAGTTTTGTTAAACCTATTTTTTAAATAAGACAAAAAAGAAGAAGAATTTTAATTCACTAGGAGATTGGAGTCAACATTAATTAACACCGTTTGCTGATCTTTTTTTTAAAAAAATACGTGTTTAACAAATAGACTTTTGCATATGTCTGAAGCCTTGGTTCACAATGCTCGGTGTACCTGAGTCCAAAATATAAGAATTCATATTGCATCCTCTGTCATTACCAAGGCTTCCTTTAAGGAATCTAACCTCAACAGTCTGTAAAACGGCGACGTCTTTTTCTCCTGGATGATGTTCATCATGAATCAAAATAAATAACATTTTTATAGAAAAAATTAAAATTTAATTATGTATAAGATTAATTACTTATAAATGCCACTGAATTAATTTATTTCTATACAAGTTATCATTCAAATTTAATTAGATTTTCTAATAAATAAAATTGGAAGAATTATTAGAAGCAAATAAACTTCCTGAAAATGTGATCTTTCTTGAAAAATTATTGTTTCATTCTTTAATATTGAAGATGCCTTGGGGCGAAAAAAAAAAAGCTTTTGCTGTTTTTTTTAATGAAAACAAATGCAAAACTATTTTATCTATCGAAACAAAATTCCCTATTTAAGAAATGAAAAACAAAATTTCACGCCTGAAAAAAAAAATAAATAGAAATTGCTAGTCTACAAACCACCGGCGATTGTCTTTAGCCGTCGTTGACTATTCCAATTTCTCCAGCCTTGGCCTGCAAAATTTACCTTTCACGACTTCAATAAGAAATAAACTCCAAAACGCCATAACTTGTATCAACTGATTTAATATCACAAATTATCAAATGGTAGAAATAAATCATTCCACCAGTAATACATATTTCTTTACAAGCAACAAACAGAACCTAGACTGAACCAGGAAAGATGCTCGGGTTTCCACAAAGGAACCAGAACCCAATCACACCAAAAGTATTTGTAATAGGATTAAGCCATCTAGTTATAACTATACATGAAAACATTTCAGTTAAAATCAACTCCAAATAATAGATCATAATCCATGCCTGTGCCAATATTTGTTCCACTAGAAGGAAAAAGGAAAGGAGAGAGAGAATTCTGCAGTTTGTGATTTAAAAGAAACAACCCAGCACCCACAGAATTGCTCAAATAGAAAATTTCCAATTCCATCAACATAAAGCATTACTCCAGTCTACTGTGAAACTTTTGTGCAAGAAACGCCATGCCATCCCTAGATAACCACAGCATAGAAGTTTATCTTCTTTTCCATCAGTGGGTTAACTCCAAGTAAATCTCCAGCCAACAATCGGTGTTTCAGCAATCATGACCCAAAAAAAAAAAAAAAATCAACACCTGTAGCGGGAGGAACCCTTGTTCCCCCCAATAACCAGGAATAAGGATTTCCTACATCATTGCATAAAATAAAGTAATATAAACTCACAGTCTGAAAGGTAATGTGTTCCATAAACATCAAGCCTGTCTTCAGTCCCCTGTTATCCAATAAACAAAAGTAGCTGCATAGAACTGCATCAAATTGAGATGCTGCATTAGAATCAAATAAACTGGAACTGGAATATCTAGCAAAACTAATCAACTTGATAACAGGCAGGGGAAATGGCAACAGAGGCATATCTCATTGAAAAATCATCTACAATAACGTTACCAACCTGGCACAAGGAGAATGAGGTGTAAGCGGACCAAAATGACCAAGAAAAGTATAATTTTATTACCATCCAGTTTCGAACAAGTAAACTGATACAAAGTCTACAGTGATTCAACTCTCAAGGCGACCAAAATGAAATAAAAATCCTCACCTGCTGAGTCAAACTTTTTAGGCCAACTATTCATTAAAGAAAGAAGACCTTACCATGAAATTCCGCAATGAGCATCAAACCAACTGAATGCTGTGTATCATTCATCGCATCAAAATAAGGATGCGAAAGAATCAAGGTTAAGCTCCTACATAGTGATAATATGCATAAATAGGTCTGCACATGCATACACGGGGAGAGAGAGAGAGTGGACACCTCAATCCACACAGAATGCCATAATGCAAAATGAGTTTCCTTGGATTGAACTTTTTAAAGAGAAACAAGGTTAGTAATTGATGTTCACTTGAAAAATCAAGACAGTACTTTACTTTTTGGTGGAAGAGAAAAATGTTGCATCTTGTCACCAAGACACAATCTTAAGCTGTACACATTAAAAAAATGAAAAAGTCAGAAACAAGTAATGTCTTGTCTTTGCAGGTCCCCAAACAAAAAAATTGGGTTTTAACTCTCCACCCTTCAGAATACAATGTTGATGGATGATGAACTGGTTGCTAAATTGAATTCAAATGTGCTGAAGCTTTTGATCTGGTTAAGTGTCGGGAGCTACAACACTTGTCCGGAGCCGCTTAGGCCTCCTGACATGTAAGGTACGAATCCAACGACATTTTCAAGGATGCCAAATACCGAGCAATCTTCATAGAGACCACAAAACAATTGATCTTCATTAAGGCCCTTCCTCAATCCAACAAGCTACAAACAATCTCCTTTCTTCCTTGGCATTTTCTGGATCATTAACAACAATATTGGCATTTCGAAAAGAGTATTTACACTGGGAACCCAATCCAGGAATACCACACCAACATCTGCTGTGGACTTGTACAAATAGAAAGTAGCGCTTCAGCAGTTGTCAAGGAGTGTTCTGAAAAACACACTAATAAATCCTCAGGACCATCAAGGTTTGGCAGTAGGCTTCATTGCCATGTGCCTCTCAATCAATTTGTCCACGAAAGCACGAATCTGCACATTCAAAACATCCAACAAGTATCATTTAAACAAGAATGTAAAGTAAAAAAAACTAGGATTTATACCCCCCAAAGCATTCATAATCACAGCAAGATGACGTCAAATGGTTCACTAAATGCAAGCTGTAACACATTAATAATAAACCCAACCAGAGAAATTTGCTTCATGCTAATGATTAAAAAAACTGTAACTGATCAATATTTTCAAGAAAATAAGTCCATACTGCAACTCATAAATAGTAATCAATGATGATTAAAACTTTCCTATTACTGTGAAACTGAAACAGACCCAAGATCATCAAAAAAAATACAGAGCCCAGTAAAAGAAAAACATGGGAAAAGAAATATTTCTGAAGAATCAATTGCTCTAATCAGAATGTGTGCCTTACGGGTAAGGCTAAACCTAATATCAATACTGTGCTATTGCAGTACAAACCTTATTCTTGCGTTTGAAATCAAGAAACTCAGAAACAGCTATTGCTTTTTCTGAATCAGTAGCCTGCTCCATCACCTGATGATAACCAATGTAGTAAAATATGTTAGCTGATGAAGCCGCTTCAATATCCTAGATGACCAAATTCTAGTGACTGACATTTCACAAATGCCCAATCTAAAACCAAATACAACCATAGTTGTTAAATCGAAATTCGAATCGAGAATCGAATTGTAAGATTCAATTCATCCTGTTAATATTAATTAAAAATAATATATGTTCATTTTTAAGAACATGCTTCATATTATATATTCTATAGTTTTGAAATGTAGTAATGACTAAACATAAAAATACTAAATAACTAATAATAATACTAAACCATAAAGTCAAACATAGTTTAAAATCTGTAACTTATAGGAAAATGCTATATAATTTGAAAGAATTAAAATAAGTAATATAAATTATTTTATATTTTGAATTTCTAATCATGAAGAAAAGGAAAGTAGTCATCTTTGAAAGAAGATAAGTAACCACTTTGAAAAGAAATCATTCATGAAAAAAAAAATAGAAATTCCCATAATAGAGGATTCATCCTCAGGATTTAGGCATCATCAACTCTAGTTTTATTTCTTATGTTTTATCTTTCTAACTTCTAGTATTTTCTTTTTAGGATGAATCATACAACTCGATTGATTCAATAGATTCTTATCAATTCGTACGGCGATTCAGTATAAATTTTAATTTTTACTAATATTTGACTTGTTTTTCATGTGAATTAATACGAATTAGATGATTCGAATCGTAAATCATCACGATTTAGTATAAATTTATATTCATATTAAGATTCAACTCGTTTTCTACGTTAATTGATACGAATCGGATGAATCGAATCAAGAATCGTAAGATTCTAACAATAGTGAATACAACTCATAAGAGCAGGAGAAAGAAAATAACAAGACCTTAGTTGTGGTTTTCTTCATTATTGATTTGTATCCTTCCCTATCAATTTTTCTTGCCTTATAAACAGGCATCAGCAGTGATGCAACAAAATCCACAACAGCCTGTTTAATACGGTCTGCTCCTCGAAGATGATTCTTTCGCAGATCTTTGTTTGATGTAACCTGTGAGATTGAGCTCTCATTTGCTCCTCCAGCATTCTTCCAGGTGGGTGGTTTTGAACTTGTGTTTGAATCCTCTTCATCCCTTGTATGCATGGCAGGGTGGAAAAATTCTGAATCAGCTGCAGCCGCTTGAGATTGCCATCTCTCAATGGCATGACAGTTTTTTATTCCCTCACTACCAGCAGTATCAACCCATGCTCTAGTAAAGAGACTGCTGTCCACAGCTGCATTTTCTCCAGACTGCTCTTTGAAATTCATATGGCATGCAATCTCATTTGAATGGCTCCGCTGAGATAAGTTATCAAACGACATCCTTGAACTATCAAGGTTGACACAAGCAGCAGAGAAATCAACAGACCAGTCCCTAACTCTGCAATTCCTCGAATCTATTTCTGATATACAATCTTGTCTTCCCAGGATACCACCAGACCACTTTTTTCTGAGATCACACTCATCCATCTGTGCATATTGTTCCCGTCTAGCAAATTTGTGAAATGAGGGTATCTTAGGAAGCTGCATACTATACTTGGCTTCTGCAGATGCATATGCCTGCAGTTCATGATAACCATTATGTATATGAATCACGGATGTAGAATACCAAGAAAAGAAAATTAAAGACTGGGAGGACAACGAGGTAGAATACATGACAATCAAGTTAAGAAAAACAGTATTGAGGAGCATATGCCATTTCAATGTCAAAAGCAACTTGGATAAGTTGCTCAGTCAGAGCACCAACAACCACGAGAAGACATAGGAAATAGACTGAAAAGACTGTTTGGCTAAAAGAAAATATACTTAGATTCTCAAAAGTCTGAATCCATGTCAAGGATGAAAACAAAAACAAAGTACAGGAATGCTGAACAAGAATATACAGCTGAAATTAAAAAAAAAATGTGATGAGATAGTTGACTAGAAACCATGAACTGCAAAATGCCCAAGGAGGAATTCTAGAAATGGCTGAAAAAATACACCAATACTCATGCAGCTGTTATAGTACAAAGAAAAACAAACCTCAGCAGCTGCACGAGCAGCAGCATGGGCAGCCTCAGCTGCAGCTAAGGCCGCCAATTCTTCCTCAGACATGGAATAATTGTTCTCCACCTCTACCTCAGTGTCTTGTTTGCCTATGGAAGCATTGGACATCATTTCCAATTTTGAGTCTCTTGAGGTTTCCAACTTGACCAGCTTTCCATTTGCTTTATTCATGCTTGAATGTGAAGGTAAATGGCTTCCAGTGGATAGAGGAACCTCTAAGGTCCCTTTAAACTCCAAACCACCATGATGAGTGCGCAGTGGTGGCTTTCCTGAGGCTGTACTGTTCACAGATTTTCTCTTCGAAGAATCCACTGCAGTTGCTTGCCTCAATAGCTTTAGCCCACCATTTGAAGCCTTTTCTCTGCGGAAGACTTCCAGCCATACACTAACCAGCTGACTTGCTATGGCACGTATATCACGGCTAGTATGCACACAAACTTTTTCCTTCACAGTTTTCCCTATGCCTACAATAAATTTGAATACAAGTAAACAAAACCATATACATTATTATCATAATTTGCTACCTCTTCTTCCTTTAAAAAGGAAAGCATACCCAAGACTCATGTATCTAGGGATAGGACACTGCCTCGTCATAATAAATAAGTAGATTAATGAAGCTGAAAACTCTAGGAAAGAAATTCAAGTCTGATGACATTCTCATTTTTAAAGCATTCAACGAGGATGTACAGTACAAATTACTTGAACACTCCTTGTCCATGTTTCCATGGTAGCTTTATCTTCAAAGGAAAGATTAAACAGACAGTTCAAATGTAGTTTATGGATATGACATACAAACAATCCATCTGAGTTAACATATTTTTTTTATGCAAAACAATATGCCTAGATATATTCATATATGTGGTACATACATCAATAAAACCATTTCAGAATTAGAAACCATACCAGACAAACGCACTGCAAGTAAATCCGTTGAAACTCGTACAAGAAGACGAACACAATGACGTAAGAGCTGAGTCCCATCTTTTCCCATTGAATCCTGTCACAAAATAATTACATGGATCAGAAATTTCAGTTCGTGTGTTATAAACAAAAGGTGAACTAGCAACAGGGAGATCAATAAATGACTGGCAAAACACTTGTTATTTTTGGTTGGACAAAAAGATCAGTACATTGTCAAATGCAACATACCAGAATCCATGAATTAAGCATTGTGAGCCCTTTTCTGGTCCCGGCAAAGGACTTCAAGGTTTCGACAGGAAGACTCAGCAACTTTTTGGCCAGATGCAACCGTCCTGCAGTAGTTTTTGCACTAAAGAACATTTCTTTCAATAAAGCTTCCCTGCTTAAAATTTGGGCTCCATCCAAAGAATTCTTGTACATGACATTGGAAAGCTCAACAGCTTCAAGACGCTTTGTTATGTCCCTAACTTCATCCCTTTCACTCTCTGATTGTCTCTGTGCAGCTTCCATTGCTTCTACTTCAGCTGTGTAGTCATTTCCACTATTCAATATGTCAATTATACGAACAGCCTCACGGAGCCCACTCATCATAGCACCACCAACTGTGTCAGGATGCTCCTTGCAGGTAGATTCACCAGCAAAAAATAAACAATTCTCAACAGGCCTCCCCAATATGTCATAGTCTTCACCAGAGGATCCAATGGCAACATAGGAGTAAGCACCATAGCTGAAGGGATCCCTGCCCCAGTCAGTCACTACAGATGCAACCGGATCAGGTACCACTCCTTCCCCAAAAAGTTTACGCAGAACTGTTACTGCATGGCTTACATGATCTGATGAGCTCATGCTTTGACCATTCACAGCTGCCTTACCAACAACTAAGGCTATAAGAACAGGAGCTCCAACAGTTTTCCTGACATTCCAAAACATAAAACAATGGCCCCTCCGATCAGTTTCCTCAGCAGTAGCTCCAAAATAATCCACAGAATCATCCCAAAATACTTCTGGAAATTCCAAGACAACTTTATTGAGAACTCCAAAACCCAGTCGCTGGATGGAAGAACGTTTCCAGTGCGGTAATGGAGGGTTAAAGCTTATAGTGTCTGCCTTCAAGCACCCAAGAGGCACTGTGATTAAAACAACATCTCCCAAAAACTCATTGCCATTGAATGTGGACACTTTAACTTTATTACACTTACTTTCGCTTAATCCAGTCTCCTTGGTGCAATATGAAATATCTGTGACTGCATGATTCAGGTGAATGTTAAGTCCTTTGCTGAGAGACTCAACAACACTACTATAACCCCCTTTAATCATACAATGAGCCCCTCCAAATCCTCCATAAACATCATCTTGATTCCAATAGGGAAGAGATACATCTTTCAACGAAGCAGCACAACCATACTCTAGATGAGCAAAATGCCAATCCATGACCCTCCTCTCAAGAGGACTCAAAATCTCCTCTTTAGAACAAGTTTCAGCATCAGCACCATAATTTTTTGAATCATATAAATTGTCAACTACATCAGATTCTATTTCATCAATATCGGTTCCTACTCGTGCAACTCGATGACTCTTAAGGGCATATTCTAAACCATCTTCCAGAGACATTTTCATCGCATTGTCTCCCTTTTGGGCCACAAGCAATACCATGTCATCAAGCAGGCTGTTGTATTCTGCCTCCAATGCTTCATCCAGATCTGTAGGAACTTTTTCTCTGGTTACTATATCATAAAGAGGGCAATGACTATTCAGGACTGTCAACTCAAGGCCTAACTGGGCACAAATCAATGACGAAGGGTCTGGTCTTCTTTCAGTGGCAACATCGGCCTCAACACCAGTAATAATGCTGGCCCCCAGATCTACAGGAACTGAGAGGGATGAGCGATCAGTATAAACACGGCCTCCTATCCTACTCCTGGCCTCAAGCACTGTGACATAAAAGCCCTGCCGTTGCAAGTGCCTCGCAGCAGTTAAGCCAGCAGGACCAGCTCCTATCACGATGATTTTCTTTCTGTTTTCAGAATCACAGAGTGACTCACAGCTCTCCCTGGTATCATCACAACAGGAAGATCGAACACCCTGTAGGTCCTTTAACTCCGGACTTCTGACATCTGTCCCACTATCCAGCATTACACATAATGAATCAACATGCACATCATCCACATTCATCACTCCATTGGATAATTTTGCAGTAGTTAAATCAGTTAGCTGAAAATCTGCCACTGGGCATTCTTGGGATTTTGTTACATTGGATACTTCCAGTTTCATTGAACTAACAAGCTCCAGGCTTTTTGTAACCTTTGACGCTGGCTTTTCATCATCAATTGTAACTCCATTATTTGCCTCCAATGAAGTGTCAGAACTTTTAGCTCTACCAAGGATAAAGGAGACTCCATCCTCCAAATCAGCAACAGATGTCCCCGGATTCACCTCGAACATTTTCTCTTCGAGAAGTTTGTAATTGTGCTTCACACTAGGTTCTGCTTTCTCTTTCTTGGAAGCAATACCAATATTTATATAGCCCTGTAAAGATTTCATACTTATTTAAACTCTAAACACTAGATAAAGAGAATACAAAGGATATTTCAATGTTTCACTGAAATAAAAAGGTGGAGAAAAAGCAACATAAACACCTCATTATTCAAAAGCTGATGAAGAAAATGACAAGGGGAAGAGGTGGAGAGGGGAAGCAGGAAGAGATCCCATAAAAGGAACGAAAAAATTGGAAGTAACACAAAAACTTACACTCTGATCAAGAAATGTATAGACTTCCCTAATTAGAGAAGCACGTGACGATTCATCCTCAGAAGGAATATCTGTGACACCGCAGTCAGCAAGAGGCAATATGCGACTAACATCTTTACTCCAAAGACATAAGATCAGATTCCTGCATTCCGCAAATAAAATAAATTGCACTTGGAGGAAGAGCAAGATAAAAACACAAAAGGATGAGAAGAGTAAAGATTAGTAGTTTATGACCCATAGTCTCCTGGCCAGTCCCAAACGTGTACACTAAGTAAAATTACAATGCAGGTGCTACAAAATGCGCTAAAAATAGTAATGTATGAAGGTAATATATGCAATTACTATTCCATTAGCACAAACGATCAGAAGCAATAATTGAATCTTGCTCTTAAAAGAAGAAAGCTATAACAAATGTCTGATCCAATTTTGACAAATGCAGGTCCAATACAGCCTCATCCATTAATTTGAAACAGTTGAGTCATTGATCTAGAAAAGTTAAATAAACTAGAGCATTATTATAATCAGTTTACAAAGCCACACATTCTGCCACAAGAGAATCCATTCTCACCAAAATTCCAAGACTAAAAGAAAAAAAATATAAAATATATCATTTTTGAAGAAATCATCTAACTGCAAAACTAACAGACCAAATCAAAGATTCAAAGCCTATTCTAATTTCTAGAGTTATTTCCAGTCTCCAGGTAAATTGAATATTCGCATATTTCCAGCAGAAGAACACACTGAGATTGCAAAATTATTCTCTTTAGCAGCTATAGGTATGGACTAATGAGATTATCTAAATTTCTTTGTAACTAGTAATCACTCAAAAGAAGACAATTTTGGCCTTACAATAACATAGGCCAAGACCTTGAAATACAATCTTCACAAAAAATGGTGCAAGCACAAATCCAAAAACAAGTAAAGCCCTAAGCATGATTGAGGATTTATAGACAACAAAAACATGCTTACAATAACTAGCAGGAAAATAACAAATTAAACTGAATATATATATATATATATATAGATATCATGAAAGAATAACAGCACATGCATATGCAAAGCAGGGTGTCCAAGTGATGACTAACCTGCATTCTAGATATTCCTGAAGCCCACCTTTTCGTTTCAGGACCTCCTTAAATTTTATCTTCTCAACTGGACCAGCAGCTCGGGCTTTCAGTCCAACTGATACTGCTGCTAACCCACCATTTTCAGTCTCCACAGCACTAATTGAAGAGGAATCAGGCTTCTCCTTTATTCTAAAAGATCTATCACTATCTACAACTTGTACATTTTCCAAATAGCATTGATCATTTATCAAGATCTCCCAATCAGGATCCCCTTCATAAGCCATGTCTCCAAGTCTACGCCTTTTAGCCTTCCGAGCACCATGCTGAACAGCTGATAATTTACCATCTTTGATTTCAGAATCAGGGATGGATACTGCATCTTCCGGGCAGCTTCCATTTTCCTCTGGAACTACAGAAAGAGGAGAGGCTTCATTAGCTTCTTCATTCATGAAAATATAATCATTACTTGAAATGCAGGTCTCCTTTGCTGTACCATGAGCAGGAAGATTTTGATGTTGAATTGAGATGGAAGACTCATTCATATGAGCAACAGCCTCCAAGCAGTTCCCTTGATGGTTCATGTGGATCTTACATGCAGCTTTATGGACTTCATTAGACATCACATCTATTGAAGGTAACATACCATCAGATATTGCAATACTTGCCTTTTTGGAAGAAACTGAAGCATGAAAAGTATTCACACCATGACCATTAGGCCAATCACAATAACCACAAGTTTCTTCAATCTTTGGTGAAGAATCAACAAGCAGTTTTTCTGCTTTTGAAATACTTAGAGCAGAAGCATCCTCAGATTGCTGCTGGTCCCATGCTTCCCTTAAATCTTTGTTGAAACCATGATCACTGAACCCATTAATGTCCTCAACCTGCACAGAGGCAGATGTAGGCACTTTCTTAATATCGGTGCTTGCCTGTACTATAGAACAGAGCTTTAAACCATTCTTCAAAGAATGAGTGTCCAAGCTATCCCTGTCCTGTTGACCAGAAATAGAACAAATTTCTTCACAAACTTTTTGTGAGCTACAAGGATCCACCACAGGTCTTTCTTTAACATCAGAAAGATGAGGGTCTAGCAATCTTTCATCTTGATTTTTGTCTGAAGATATACCAAGCCTCTTATGGTTGGACTTCCTATTCTTATCACAATTCCCTTCCTTGCAATCAGAAGCTTGACAAAAACCATTATCAATCCTCTGGTGTTTAACTGTCTTATTGTGTTCAGAGGAAGAATCTGCACTGCTACCATCTTCAACTTTCATATCTTTGCAAACAACATTTGAGGCAGAAGCAGTTCTAGGTGCCTTTACAGCCACAGATTTAAGAACCTCCAAAACACTATCAGAGGTAGGCTTCAACCCATCCACCAAACCCAGAACCCTACCATTCTGCTTTGGACATGAATTTGTGCTACTAGACTTCCTTATCGAGCCAGATTGCACCTTCTGAAAAACAGATGACAATGGGTCCTCCAATTTATCACCAAGTAATGAGCGTTCATCCTTTTGATCTCCTCCCTGACATTCCAATGTTTCAAATATATCATCAACAGCAGAATCACCTTTAGATCTCTCTCTCATACCATCAATTTTTGTTTTTTTTGCCCTTTCCCTACGTGTGGGTTCTACAAGCCCTTTATCAATGGACATATCCAGTGCATTACCATCTTCGCTGTAATTTTTATCCACATTATCTTCCAATGGCCTTGCATTAACAGATCCAATATTTTTCTTAGGACCCTTCAATCTCTTCCTAAAACTCGCTAGTGTGTCATCCATGCCCTCAAAATCTTCATCCTCAGCTGACAATTTCTCTTTTCTAGTTTCAGCCTTGACCTTTTTGGGGTTCCTATGTCTCTTCAACTTGAATAGAGACCTAATTGGCTCATCATCGTCAGAATCAAAACCAATCTCGATTGACTTTGATCTGTCTTTAGCTCCAGACTTCTTCTCTTCCCCTTCCATTTTATTAGCCCTTGGTTTCAACGAATTGTGAGACAAACCCTTATGCAACCCTAACTTAGCCTCTGATGGCTTAGAATTTGATAAATCATCACCTTCCATTTCTCTATAATGAAGAATTTAAAGCTCATATTTCCAATAATGCCGCTTCTTTCAACAATTTAAAGCCATATCCAGCAAAACTGAAGCAATAACAAAAGGAACTGGCACCTACCCAGACACAATAAGAAACAAACAAATAATAAAAATCACTAAAATAAAAGAAAAATAGAATTGCTCTCAGTTAGTTCGCTCAAATGCAAGTATTGCAATGGCCCCCTATAAGCAAGGCAATTCCAAAAAGCGAATCACAAAAAATACAAATGAAAACAAACTGAAAAAAATAATAATAACAATAATAATAAAGAGTCAAGGTAAGCCTTGAAAATTATAGAATGGATAGAAATCAAACCTGAAAAGGAGCTGTAACAGAACGGAGATGGCACAAATGGATTTGCCGAGGGTGAGTGAGAGGCGCACGTTAGCGTCGTCTTTCTGGAACAAAAGGTCTAGACCGATTTACTGTATCGCGATTCATTAAGATTAGTATAAATTTCCGTTTTCGATTCTTTTGTTTTGTTTTTTCCCCAATAAAAATAGGTTGATTGGAGTAGTTCGGGTACGGTACGGGTTAGGGATTGTGAGTTCGGAATTAGAAACCCGTCGCTTGCTTTGTTAGTTACAAATTATTTTTGCGAAACGTTTTCTAGTTTTTTTTTTTTGCTAAGCATGAAGAAAATTTATGATATCCTTCAAAAACATTATCCAATTATAATAATTCAATTGTTCTAGTATTCAAATTTTTTAATTAAATGTCAATTCATACAAATATTAACTTTATTAATTTTGTGTTTATATATAATAATCAAATTATTTCTCTATTTTCTCCCTTTACTGTTGCAATCACCCATAAAATAATATTGACTGTTAATATTTTTCATAAAATGATGAATAAGAAAGGAAATATATATACTATTATTAAAATATATTTTTGCTGTAAATGAGAATTATGATTTCCACAAATATATTTTAAAATAACAATTTTATACCTTTATTTTTTTAAAAAAATTTTTAATGGGCTTTGTTCAGCTGACATTAGCTTCCATAAGTACCTAATTGAAAGCTGTTGATTAGATTGTTGGGTCAGACTCCAGGCCCAAGCCTCCGAATCAATGAATCAAGTGGTCTTCTAAAATATTTCTTCTTCTTTTTTTAGAGCAATATTTCATAAAAAAAATACTTCATTTTTCAAGTATCACCGGGAATTATTCTCATGGAAAACTTAGTTATGAATTAGATATGTCAGTAGGAGATCCTTGTGGTTGTGGAAGCAGAGGGTGTTTGAGAAAGAGCAGTGGGCGCAAATATTGTCAGAAAATGCTCCACATGAAATCCAACTCGATCACTGGTCTGCTAGCCTGCTTTAGTATGCGGACCTGACATGACATCTACTCCATGATATATGCAATTTTTACTATATATTTTTAATAAAAAAACTCATATTTTTTTTATTTATAATATATTAATACTTGATAATAAAAATTAATATTTTATAAAAAAAAGAGATGCTTATTATTTTTTCATTGAAAATGTAAGTGGAAATGGTATAAAAAAATGTTGGTTACTAACAACCCAATATCAACATTGCCTCCATTACACATTAAAAAAAAAATTATTTGAACTAAAAAATTTTGTATTAATTTTAAGTAAAAATAAATTATTAAGATAAAATTACACCTTTTTTTTCAGAATTTTAATATAATATTAATAACTTTTGATTGATGAATATAATAATAAAATTAAAAAAAATTAAAAATTTTATTATTTATATAAAAATAACATATAAATAAAATTTTAGATTGATATATTAATAATTCAGAAATTTTATTGATTTATCAACTTAATTCCTGATTGAAATAATTTAATGATCATGCGAAATGGGTTAATGAATTTAAAATTAAAAAATTATGTGTATATGAAAATTTGTATTATTTTATTTATAAGTACATTTTCATATGTATAATATTGCAATTCAAAAAGGATAATTCAACTAAATTTCATATTAATATATTTAAAAAAAATTACTCCGTCCGTTTCATAAAATTTATAGTTTTGTAAAAAATTTCAAATTTCACTTATCTATCACTTTTATACTATCAATAAAAATTAAATATTTTTTTTCAAATTTGTCATTATACTCATCAATTCAAAGTTATTAATATTATTTTAAATTCAAAATTTTTAGTATTTTAAAACCAATGGTAACCTAATTAGTATTTACAACTAATTTTTTCATAAATTTAAGATAAATTAATAACTTTTTAATCTTATTGAAATCACTAAAAGCTACAGATAATATAGAATGGATGAGGTAATTGAAAATTTATTTATCTTAATTTTTCAAAATAAATTATTTTATCATTTTAAGCAATTTTAAGCAAAATATTACTTATGGGTATTTGTGTTTATTGTTGAAAGTCATAAAAACATGTTTTAAATTTTTTAAATTTAATTAACTGATTTTTTAATTTTTTATAAACAGTTTTCTTAAATTTATTTTTAAAAAAAATATCTATTTATCGATTTCTATTAAAAATAATTTTTAAAATTTAAAAAATATTAAAAATATATATTTTTTTCAAAACAATTTTTTTTTTTCGAATGCAAACGAAGAATTTTAACTAAAGATGATTGAAATGTCATAATGAGAATGACATGCAAAAGTTAAGCAATTAAGCCACGGCATTGAATAGGTAAAACTATTACTAACATTATTAATTATATAACGTGCGCATTTAAGGCACGGCATTGATATTTGACTGATTTGATAAACGAATATGACAATATTTATAATAAGAAAATTTTGAGAAATTTTATTTTTGTATTTTCAAATATTAAATATGTTCTATTTTATTTATTTTTTTCCCCAGTCTAATCAGTTATTATATATAATTATATAACTAAGATTCAACCAAATAATTAAAAATATATTCTCATTTTTATTTATTAATTAATTATTATATAATTATTCTAATAATAGTGTAGAATACACAAGCATACAATGCAGAGTTGACATTATGCGCATCCACAGCATACACTATTTTGTAACACTAAACTAAATTTTGATTAAAAAAAATAATTTAATTTAATTAATAGTTTATATTTGATAAAGTAGTTTATTTAAAAAAAAATCTATAAAAAAATAAACTAGTGGAACTAGCATTTAAAAATAACTAGCAGCTTATTGTTTTTCTTTTCCATTATATCCTCATTTTTTTTATAAAATAACATATTATAATAATAATATAATTATTTAATATGTATATATAATAATAAAATATTATATGATAAAGATAGACTTATTTGTTATATTAAAATGAGATATTAATATATTTTTTATAATATGTATATATATTATATAATTCATGTGTATTATATATTTTTATATACTATTTTTTATTAATATAAACATATCATTTTTTTTATCATTTTACATTTTTTAATAAATTTTACCAAATACTTTTAATTAGTTCAACTAGATTATTTATTATTAAATTTTTCAACTACTAAATTATCAGTTTAAAGTTATATTATTAGTTAATTTTACAAAACAAAGCAATTTCATTTTGCAGGCTAGAGTCCAACAAAATCATCCAGTAATGATCCTCACCATTACTATTATATATATATATACAATGCTAGTTAACACTAAAAGATTTTATGATGGCTACATATAAAAATTTAACGGTTTAAGTCATATCCAATCTTCTGAAAATATTTATTTTTACAATTTAATTTTTTATAACGATTTTTAGTCTATTTAAAGACAATTTTTCTATTTCACTCATTACCTAAATTTAGAAAGTTTGACGTCTTCCAACAACATCCATATCTTTCTACTTACTTATTTCATTTTTTAAAATTTACATTATTCATTAGATTTAAAACCCACTAAAAGCTCGTAAATAATATTTTATTATTTATTTTTCATCTTTTTTTTTTCTTTTATCCATCTTTCCTTATTCTTCTTCTTTTTTATCTTTTACTCTCTTTTCATTTTTTAGATATTTTTATTGATAAAAAATAAAGAGTGAGATAAAGAGTATTGTTGGAGTGCACATAATTTTTAAGACAAACTAAAATATGAAATGAATTTTTTATAATATAACAGGGAGTGAGATATTAAGTATTGTTGGGGATATTCTTAGTTACTTAAACTCATTTTTTTGTTTATCTTGTCATCCGTCTAATTTGTAAAACATGCATAAAGACCATAATGTTGACATGATAAAAAAAATATTTAATTTGTTTAATGATGTTATATCAGCAACATTGGAGTATATGTTTAGTTTATGAATTAAAGAGATAGCAAAAGGGACCGAAAATGGAATTCAGGTGACTATATAGACTAAAAATAGTTGCAAGAGACTAAATGATGAAAACGAATAATTTTTAATGGACTGGATATAACTTTACCAAATTTAACCATTGAAAAATCTAAATGAAGTTTTAATAGTTATTAATTTATTTACCTATTTATAAGTATACTATTCTTTAAACCATAGATAAAAAAATATAGTAGTCGCCAATAGACTATTTAATTATCTCTTTTTGTATTGCATATAGGTCAAAAAAATATTTAACAGTCTTAATTATAGAAAAAAAAGAGTTGAATGAGATTAAATTACTCATATATATATATATATATAATTACAAAATGTATAGAATTTTACAAAATTAATTAATACTATCTCTATTCCAAACTAATTGTCTCTTTTTCAAATAGAATAAATTTCAATTATTTGTCACTTTTCTATATCCCCCAACATTAATTATTTCTTCCATGTTTTATTATTGTATTAATTTTATATATTAATTAGTTTTACAAGATTGTATACCTTTTAACTCATCTAATTCACTAATTAGAGATATAATGTAGTCATATGTAGCTCTTTTTTTCTATAATTAAATATATTAAATACTTTTTTAATCCAAGTAAAACACCAAAAAGAAACATTTTGTATGAAATGGATAAAATTAGTACAAAAATAAAATAGGAAAGAAAACATTAATGTTGCATTAGATATATAACGTGTCAACTAATTGGAATTTTTTTCTATTTGAAAAAAAACTAATTAGTTTAGAATGGACATAATATATAATAATTATGACAATTTAATATTGTAAAATGTAATGCTATTTAATACTAAAATTTATGATGGTTACTCATAAAATTGTAACTATCGAAAAATTATAATTATAATTATATATATATATTTGAAATTGAGATTACAATTAACAATAAAGATAGGTAGCTAGAATTTAGCTACCTATAATGGATAATTTAGTAATTTTTTAATAATAATTAAAAATATTTAACTAATTATATATTTTTAATGACTATAATATCCCTGAATATTTTTTAGTTGATTATATTTTAGAAAAATAAAAATTTAAATTAAAAATTCATTATCTCTTATCTAATTTTTATGGAATTCATTCTCAAAATTCAAACAAAAACTAATTGTTGGAATTCAACTAATTGTTTAGATTTTGGAATACACGACTAATTGGAATTCATTCTCTAAATTCTAAATTCATTCTCTCTTATCTCAACTCTTCCATTTGTTGGTTTCTTAATTTCTGATTTTGAAAAGGAAAGTGAAAGTTACTCACGCATGCATGGAAAGAGTGTTTGGCCTTGGATATATAGTTATAGGCAGAAGAAAAAAAAATGGAAATAAAAGACTTTCATGTTTATTTATTAAAGTATTAATTATGATATTGTGCAATTTATCTCTCTATAATTCAATCAAAGATAGCTAGGGTTCCAATACCAAAAAAAAAAAAACAGAAGATAGCTAGGGTTTGACAACATTAAATGTGAGTCTAATTAAGCATAAAAGATTGAAAGGCAATCGATTATATATATACATATAACTACTCAATTATTGACGGTGTTTGATGTGTAAAAATCAATTCATCCATGAGCTATTGTCCACTCTTCATGATTAGGTATAGAAAGCTCATCAATTGAACCACGTTAATCTTTAAGCATTTTTTTTTTCTTTTACCAAACCACATCTCTTCTCCATTTATATATTAACAAACTAAAACTAATATTGTTCGTACAAGATCGAATTCCAAATAACGA
Source organism: Balakata baccata (assembly GCA_949630135.1). Classification (NCBI taxonomy): domain Eukaryota; kingdom Viridiplantae; phylum Streptophyta; class Magnoliopsida; order Malpighiales; family Euphorbiaceae; genus Balakata; species Balakata baccata. The sequence goes on along the minus strand of CATIWF010020722.1, from coordinate 6,577 downwards.
CAAAATACTTTTATAAAAATTTTAAAATAGTTGCATATTCAGAACTTGAATTCAAAATTTCTAATTAATCTGAAATAATTTTATGTAAATTTACTTGCACCCTTTTTTAATCTTTAAGCAATTTTATTCATTGACTTGTGTATATTTCTTCTGGCATGCATGCAGAAGAAAGTAACTCACACATCCAAACTTTTCTGTTTTTAACCTAGCTACCTGTTATATATATATATATATATATATATAATCATATTTGAACTTCCCTAATCAAAAGAGATTAATACAATATGAAGGATAATCCCAATAACGAGACTATCAATTAATTTTTTCTTTTATAAGAAATTTTAACCATATATATGCCAATAATATATGGTTTAAAATTAACAAATTGACTTTATTTTATTAAATCATTTAATTTAAAATTTTCCTATCATTGTTGAAATTTTAGATTTCACCGGAACAACTTGAGAAGTGTTTTTTTTTTTTTTTTTTTGTCCTTTGCATATATAATTTCATTTTATTTGTCCCTTAATTAATTCAAAAGTTAAACAGTTTGATAGAATACAAATTCAATTAAGAAATCTGATAGAATAAAATCGAAAAGTTCAATAACTTAAAGATGTGTGTTATCTAATAATTAAAAAACTAAAAAATTAAGAATCAGATCCTATCATTTGATTTAACAAACTGTATAGATAGTCAACTATTAATTAGAAATTTATAAGAAGTAATTCCATAGCTATAAACAAAGAAAATGACAACTTATTAAAATAGTTATATTATTTGTTTCAATACTTTTTTATACCAAATTATTATAATTACATTCGAATACTTATAATTCAATAAAAATTGAGTGCCTAAAAAAAAAATTGTTGGACAGATATCATTTTTCTTATTAAAATTAATTTGTTAAACCTGTAAATTATTCAAAGAATCATAGCATAGTTCCTTGAGCCGTCACGCAAAATAATAGTTAAGAAAGAAAATAAAAAGACTAGAAAAATAAAATGCTTTCGCTACACCGACGAAGAGAGTCAGCTCTGCAGAATAAAACTGGACACGATCATAAGATGAAAAATGGCTGTTTCTGCTCGAAGCACCTTTCTTGCACGTCTTGCCAACGAGATTTGGCCCGCCTGCTTCTTGATCGCGTTATACATCTGTTTCACGTTTCGATTCTGAATACATTGCCGTATCTGCAGTTGGTTTTTTTTTTTTTATAAGAAAAATAATTTGATTAATTCAAATTATAGTAATAAATCAATAAAAACCATAGAGAATGAAACAGTTAAAAATTTCACAATACTAAAGTTAACAATATAATATATCGGCTCAAAATCTATAAATTTGATATAGAATACTCATAATTTCAGTTATGTAACATACTGACGATTATAATATGATTTAATATCTCTGTTAAATTGAATATATTTTGTTTATTAGAATTGTCAACTCATAAAAATGTCGTAACAAGACGATTGAAACAAAATATCGTAACAAAACAACAAAAATCAAACGCTGCAATTAGACGAATAAATTACAAAAAACAAAACAAACAAAATAAAAATTTAGATTTATGTTAAATAACCACTTATTTTAGAAATAAATAATATATTGAGAGATAATGACATTCTAATAATGGCAAAAAAAAAAAAAGAAGAAACATGATGGTTAGGGAAAGAAAAAAGAAAAATGGAGAGAAAATGAGGTTAGGATTTTGGATGGATAACTGGAGAAATATGATAGGAAAATAATTCCGTATCTGCAGTTGTTGAAGTTTCCTATATGTAAAAATCGTAAATTTTATTATAACTCATAAAAATATATAAGCTAAATTAAAAAAAATTCAACTTTATATTTTATTCCAGTTTTAGTCAATGTGTTAAAAAAATTGGATTTAATTATATATATTTTATATTTTATAAATTAAAAAAAATTCAACTTTATATTTTATTCCAGTTTTAGTCAATGTTTTAAAAAATTGGATTTAATTATATATATTTTATATTTTATAATAAATTTTATTTTAAACAGATTGTATGTCATTCAAAGCTTTTGTAGCGATGACATGAAAAATGTTAAAAAGATAAAATAATGATATGAAAAATTCAACGGAGCTTATATAAAAAAATTGTTATATGGGTATATAAAAAAAAGGCACCGTTTTGCACATCAAATTACTTCTTTCAAATAAACTAAAATGATACTGTTTAACTAAGAGATGAATAACTTATATTATAACGTGATTTATTTTGAGAAGAAGATTTATGGATTTATTGCAACAAATATAGTTTTCAAAATTGTACTGTTTTGACTTTTATATCCGTATACAATTTTTTCCATATTAGTTTCACTTTATTTGCTATGTTATTATTTTATATTTTTAATGTCTTTTTATATCATCACTACATAGGTTCGGAGTGAAATGCAGTTCCTCCGATATCAGATTTATTAGAAATCCTAAAATACATATAAGTAAACTCCAAAATTTTAAAAAAATTGGTCATAATTATAATAAGATGTAAAATTTATATATATATATATATATATATTTTTTAATATAACCAATATATAGAGAAATCTAATAATTGTGTTCAGTTGATAATATAGGCCGAATTCACGGGAATTGACCAGGCCACAGTTTAGAAACCGCTAGTTCTAGCACAGTTTAAAAAATTGGAATCGACTCCAAATCGATCGGTTTCGATTCGTAATCATCCGGTTCAAATTTTTTTAAAAAAATTAAAATAATATATATATATATAATCGCCAATTTAAAAGAACAATATGCGATTTTGTCTTATGGTCGAGCTCTCCCTTTTTATATTTAACAATTACATAAATTTATTTTATAGAAAGGAAACTAAAAATCAAAATTTTCCGAAGTAATATTGAATTGAGCTCATTCTAGAATTATAGAAATAGCGCCATACATCGCAGCTTGAATTAACTCTTGGCCCCCGGAATCGAACTCCATCACTATCAGAGAACAGAATACCCGAAAAATTACCCCACGCGTTGGGAAAGCGTATGGGAGATTCTATAAATTTAAAGCAGGTAGACATTGAGACCACCCTCGATTTCATTAACCCCGACCAAATCATAGGCTTATTATTGTTCATGAATACAAATTTCCATAAACATATTATTCAAATCCATCCATGCCTCCCTGTTTTTTAACTCTTCCCTCCCTCTTCTTCCTCCTCTCTCTCCACCCATGTCACTATCTCCTCACAGAGGCCGCCGGTGGTGGCCGCTGGCAACTCTTGCAGAAAAGTATCGGCATCACAGCTATGCACATGCAGCTTCTTAACAATGACCGTGTCGTTATCTTTGATCGCACTGACTTTGGCAAATCAAATCTTTCTTTGCCTAATGGGAAATGCCGGAATGATCCCAGTGAACTGGTGCTGAGAACTGATTGCACAGCCCACTCGGCGGAGTATGATGTTATGACCAACACTTTCCAGCCACTTATGGTCTTAACCGACGTTTGGTGCTCCTCCGGAGCTGTTATGTCCGACGGAAGTCTGATTCAGACTGGTGGGTTCAATGACGGTGAACGTAAAGTCCGGATTTTTAAGCCATGTAGTAACTGTGATTGGGAAGAAGTGGGTGATGGGCTCAAAGCAAGAAGATGGTATGCCACTAATCACATATTACCAGATGGAAAGCAAATAATTATAGGTGGAAGAAGAGAATTCAACTACGAATTCTACCCCAAAGACGCCGCCTCAGATACTTACAGCTTGCGATTTCTAGCCGAAACGAATGATCAGAATATTGAGAACAATTTATACCCATTTGTTTTCCTTAATGTCGACGGGAATCTCTTCATTTTCGCCAACAATCGAGCTATATTGTTCGACTATAAACTGGGCAAGCTGGTCAGAACTTACCCAACGATTCCAGGTGGCGATCCACGGAGCTATCCAAGCACAGGCTCAGCTGTGTTGCTTCCATTGAAGAACTTGCAAGCAAAGCAGATTGAAGCTGAAGTTTTAGTATGTGGAGGTGCGCCTAAAAGTTCTTATCTCCAGGCTATGAAAGGCAACTTTGTTAAAGCATTGGATACTTGCGGGCGGATCAAGATAACCGACCCGAATCCAACATGGGTCATGGAAACTATGCCGCAAGCCAGAGTGATGGGCGACATGACATTGCTTCCAAATGGCGATGTCCTTATCATCAATGGCGCCGGAGCTGGAAACGCAGGCTGGGAATTCGGGAGAAACCCGGTATTGAATCCGGTCATATACAAACCTAACAATGCAATAAACTCGAGATTCGAATCACAAAATCCATCAACAATAGCAAGAATGTATCATTCTACAGCAATTTTGCTTCGAGATGGAAGAGTTCTTGTTGGTGGCAGTAATCCTCACATATACTATAACTTCACTGGTGTTCTTTTTCCTACTGAGCTAAGCTTAGAGGCATTTTACCCGCCATATTTGGATACCCAATATGATAATCTGAGGCCAACCATTATTTCTCCAGCGTCCATTGCTAGCATTGGCTATGCCCAAAAGCTAGTGGTGAGGTTCAAGGTCACGGGGACATTAACAGCCAAAACGGTGTCGGTTACTATGGTTGCTCCTTCTTTTACTACTCATTCTTTCTCTATGAACCAGAGATTGCTGGATCTTGGGAACGAGAAAGTGACGAATGTTGGAACGGCGACGTATGATGTTCAGGTGACGACCCCACCTTCAGCTAAGCTTGCACCGGGAGGATATTATCTGTTATTTGTGGTTCATCTGGATATACCTAGTGAGGGCATTTGGGTCCAAGTCAACTAATACTTTTGTTTTTTTTTTATTATTATTATTATTATTATTATTTTAATTTTTTAACAGTTACTATTTGTTACAAAAAGATTCCGATAAACTTATGATGATCATTTGTAATGTAAATTCTTACAAAATTGGGTTAAAGAGAATGGTCGACAATGAAGATATCGGTTTTAAGATACAAAATCTAAATAAAAACTAGTCACGGGCCGGCGGTTTTTCCTCTTTTTTTTTTCCCGTCTTTCCCCTCCTTGTCACTATTTGTTTTAAATCAATTTGATCCAATGATTTTTGTTTGTTTTTTTTTTTTTACTGAAACTGTACTGCTATACGATAACAAGATATATATTTTAAAGTAGAATCTGCATTTTTTTTAACAATAATACTACAATTGTTTATATATATATAAATTTTTATTACACGATATCTATAATTAGCCAGTTAATTAGAATTATATACTGAAATTAACGATGTTCGTACTAGAAAGAATTTCAAAGACCATAAAATACCCATTTATGAGCTTTAAGACCACTGCATATTTAGAATTCGAACTCAAAACATCTCATTAATCCAAGCTTTCATAATACAATTTGTTCATATATTGTTAATCGGGTTAAGAGGAAATTTAATTATGTCTAATAAAGAGTCTACCCATTAGGCTATTGGCCTCATGATTTTAAAACTAATTCTTTTACATAACTCTTTTAAAGTTATTAGTTTAATTCTTTGATGAATATATGCATCAAATGGTTCCAATATTCGATATTAGAATTGGCGATGTGAGTATATTAATTTATTTATAGCTTTCTTTATTCTTAAAAAACAAAAATCAAAATTCATCATAATAGCATATTAAAGGACTTGAGAGATTTTGAAATTTATTAATTTTATAAAATTTATATATTTTAAATTCATGGATTGTAAAATATATGAATTTTAAGAATTTTATCGTTTGATTTGACTATAAAATTTATGAATTGATAATATAATTACACTTATGTTTGATTCAATTTGACCAATCAATGGATTTAACAATTAATTTTTAATTTTACTTTTTATTAATTATTAATTAAGCATATACTACAATCAATTCTACTATATATTTAAAAATTTTAAAAATAAAATTAGTTATTTTTAGAGTTGAAAAATAAAATTATTATACATGTTTAATTATATTGCAAAAAATATTTTTTTATTAATAATTTAATGCATATTAATACTATAATAATAATAATAATAATAATAATAATAATAAAGTTAACACAATTAATTGAAATTAAAAAAAATGATTTCTGCTTTTTTAGAATTAATGATAGTTTTAGAGTAATATTAATTTATTAGGAATAATTTTAGAATAAAAAATTTGAGCAACAATCTCTTATTGATTAAAATCAATGGATTTTAAACTTTCTCATCTCTTAGATGAGAAATCAAATCCTTCAAAGATGAAAAATTTTAGTATACAAAAAATTTTCTAAAATTAATGAATTTTGATATTTTTTAAGTAGTCGAACGATATATTTAACATAAATTCATAGATTATTCAAAATCTTTTATTTAAAATCTCTCGATACAAATATAGTATGAAAAAGCTTTAAAGTTAATTGTAAGTGTAAATTTCTACAGAAACAGCTGAGGTATGTTGAAAGGTTTCGGATTGGAGATCCTCACACAACAATTATAATCAAAGTATATATAATGGCTTCATTAGTTAGAAGTTAACCTGATGAAGGAAGAAATTAGTGGAAAATGATTATCATGGACTGCCTACTCATATGCCAAAAAGG
>CATIWF010020718.1:0-13845 GCA_949630135.1 Balakata baccata | reverse complement strand
AATAATGCCTTTGTAACTCTCAAATAATGGTGAAATTAATCTTTAAAACATCAGAAATGACATTCCAAAAGACATGAAACTCAAAAGTCAATTCTGGAACAAAATCCACACGGGCGTGTGGATCCACACGACCGTGTGGATTTGCCTTATACTCCTCTGCAGGCAAAACGACACGACCGTGTGATCCACACGGGCGTGGCAGAATGCCAACCGTGTGGATCCACACGGGAGTGTTGCCAAATTTTCCAGAAATAAAAAAAATAAATTGAAAAAATTGGGCTTGTTCAGGACCACGAGATTTTGGGCCGACATTCGTGTACGCAGGTAGCGCACCCACGCATTGGGCCATCCCGGCCCATGGATTTGCACCCCCCCTGCGCCTGAGCGCGCGAGAGAGAGCTTTCCATTCTACTTTTCTTACCCATATAAGAAAACATTTCTATATATAAACACAAGTCCAACTTCAATTCTTAGTGATGTGAGATAAATTCCCACTCACTTTTCACCCTTAAATCTCCTTATCATGGAGCTTACTTTGAGTTTCAATTTCTATTCACACATTTTCCATTTTGAGCATATGAATACATTAATTCATAGTCCTCATGTCAAGGAACATATATCCTGGTCTTTTTCCCAAAACCGAATTGTGGGACCCACCCGAATAATCCTCTCAAAATGGCTCATAATCACTTTTTTTTTTCAACAACTAACAAATCACATACACTTGACTAAATATGCATTTAACATTAGTAATCCTAACAAATAATGATAGAGTTGCGAAGGAATGGATATGGTTGCTGAGAAAGTGAAATTTTGAAGAAAAATATTTGTTGTTTTGAGAGAAAGTGAGAAATAAGAAAGAGATTTTGGGAGGAGAGTTAAACTAATTGGGAGTAAGTGATATAGTAATGAGAGATAACCTCTTAAATAGGTTGTAGGTAAAGTAATGTAAATTTATTTACCAATAAAACAGATAATAAGTTAATTCAATAGAGATTAAAAATTGATAATATAATGATTTAAAATTCTTTTTATAATGTATTTGATTATCCGTACTTTGATGGTGTGTTAAAATAATTTTTTTTATATTCTAGAAATTTTTTTTTAATTCAGTTATTATTAATAATATTGTTATTTTTTTAATAAAACAAGACTTGGAGGAATTTGGAGAAGGCAAAATAATGTAGGTATAGCCTGATTATGCCTTCCTTGAACCCGCCAAACGCGGCCTAAAGTATTTCACTATTTTGTTTTCGGCCTCAAGTTTAGGTTTATATTTGATACTCTTCCCAGGAAGCAATAAAAATATGATTATTCATTAATTATTTTATTTAATGTTCCATCGTTCTATTATTTATAAACATATGCTTTCATGCAGCTTTTGGGTCTTTTAATATTCATAATTTAGTGTAAATATAAAAAATTTCAAATAATTAATTATTTGAAATAGCAATAGAGGTTTAAGTTTTGACATTAAGTAAACTTGTTTAAAGGATTAAACAGTTGTAGTTTTATTTTAATTTGTGAATAAAAAATATAATTTTCCTTAACAGTTGAACAAAAGTTTTTCGTTTGATTATAAAGAACTATTGTTGTTATATATGATTAAATGATATTCCTTACGAAACTAAAATATTATACAATAGTGTTTATAATCTTGAAATGTTTGATTCTATCCTCTTTATCAAATTTAAAGGGTTGATGACCTAAAATCGAAAATTATGGTATTATCAACTTAGTCATATAAAAACTTAGCCATATAAAGGAGAATCACGTGACTAAGTTATAAGAATGTGACAACTTGCGGTTATTTGATTATGAATCATATGATATACATGAATCTCATTTACTAAGCAAATTGACAAAATCATTTTTTGTGAAAAAGGTGAACATGCAGAAGAGTTGATGAACCATGTACATATAGATGTATGTGAACCAATATTAATATTAATGCATGTCATAAAATGATTTTATATACTTCATTACCCTTAATTATGATCACTCTTAATTTGAATATTTGTATATGATGAGATACAAATTTAAAACGTTCAAAGAATTTAAAAATGAAGTAGATGAACAATTCGGTAAAAATATTAAAACACTTAAATTAGATCAAAATGAAATAACATTTAAGTTAAATGTTTCAATATCATTTAAGAGATAATGAGATTTTATTTCAATTGACTCCACCTTATACTCCATAATACAATGATGTGTTTAAATGGAGAAACTGGATTTTGTTAGACATGGTGAGATCCATGAAATGCTTTCACATCAAACTATATTCATATACTAAACATAGCATATTATTTATCAGTTGATATTATTCCATATAAGATATTAAATAATATGAAATATATTCTTTTATTTATGAAAGTTTAGGATTATTCAACTTAAAAGAAGCAAATAATTTTAAATTAGCTAAAACCTAAATATAACCTACTGTCTGCATGTGAGACACCCAATAAGAGTATTTTGGATATCAATTTTACCACTATTTGAGCAAAAAGTATTTGTTCAAAGTATACTATCTTTCAAGAGAAAGAATTTCTTTTATAAGAAGATAATGAGAGTAAGATTGAATTTAATGAAGTTCGATTGAACTTAATGAAGTTCAAGATACTCAAGGAGACATGAATCAATTGACGAAGCCCAAAATCTATTACTCATAAAGATGAAATGATAGTAAGACCTTATGAGACACAAGTGCTTTTTAAATAAAACGATATACGAGTTGTTATCAAGAAATATAGATATTTTACAAGCGAACAAAATGGTCGTATTACTCATAAAGGATGATGAGTCTGCTATTTATAAAGAGATTCTGAAAAGTTTAGAATGTGACTAATGGCCATAAGCCATAAGTCGAATATGGATTCTATGTCTACAAATTAAGTATGAATTATGGTTGACCCACCCAAAGAAACAAAGTCTATTATGTGCAAGCGGATTTTCAATATGAAGATAGATATGGAAGGTAACATAGTTACCTATAAAGTTAAGGTTAGTAGTTAAAGAATATCATCAAAGGTAAATGTTGACTTTGATAAGACCTTTTTCTTTACATGTTATGCTTAAATTCATCATTTTACTCTTATCTATTATTACTCGGTGCAATGAAATTTGACAAATGGATGTAAAAATAACTTTTCATGGAGGAAATCGAACCTAGGATGTGTACGTGACACAACCTGAGGTATTCACATCCAATAATGGTAAAACTATATGCGAATTGCAAAAATCTCATTATGGATTGATGTAACCATTCGAGAGTTAGAACATCCAATTTGATAAGACAACAACAAGTTTGTTTTCTCACAAAATATAGATAAAATTTATTATTATAAATGCAAATGTTTTTTTAACATTTTTTAAATACCATTTAAATATAAAACAAGTTTATAAATATAAATTTAGAATATATTTATTTAATGCCGATTAAAATTTTTAACTCGTTGAGTCATGGGCTTTTACTTGGGCATAACCCATTTTCAACCCCCTGAATTTGTAAATTTTTTCCGGTTAGTCTTTTTTATCGGTTTTTTTTTGCACCGATTGCCTCCTATAATATTTTTTTAGTCCAATTTATTCCATGTAAAATTTTAAAAACTTAACAATTTGCTTCCGTATTGACGTGACACTCGGAATGTAATTTTATATTTTAAATGTGATTTCAGCTGCCACATTAGTACAAGGAGCAAATATTATGTTTTTAAACTTTTACATAAATAAATTGGATAAAAAATGGATTTCGGTAGACAATCCATGCCAAAAACTTATCAAAGAGATAAACGGAAAAAATTGACAAATTTAGAAGGTTGTGGATGGATTTAGTCTTGTACTTTTGTCGTTTAGACAATAGGAAGCGGGTGCGCATTTGGTCTGACAGTTGGGTCTCAGGCTTACCAGCCTTTGGTTGAAATTACGACCGAATCTTAACGTTGCTTTGTTGAATAAACGGCACCTGGAATTGGGATGTTTTTGCTTCTAAGCTCGACCATGTTGTCATGTTGCAGATTGCTTCTATTTTGCCTGCCTCCCTCTGGTAACTTCTCTATTAAATCTGCCTACTGCTATCTGTATTGGCTACCATTCTCAATTGCATGGGTATTTAGGTAATTTGGTAGCTTATAACTTATAATTTTACAAGCTTTCAAATATTGAAAGAGTAAAAGAATTTCATTTGAATAAAAAATTGAGTCCTACTTTTATTATTTTATAACAATTTTAAATAAAATAAATATATTAAAATATTAATCTTATTTCATAAATTGAAATTAGTGTTAATTACAAAAATAAAATATATACAAAAATACAGTTAAAATGTTAGCAATGTGATAATGGAATAGATGTTTGAACTTGTGATGCAATTTTATGGATGAAGATGCTCAAAGAATACTTATGCCATGTGGGAGAAGATTTGGTAGTGGTATGCCCCTAACAGAGTGATCGGCATAATTTCATTAGTTGTTATTTTCTGATTAATTTTATGCTTGAATTGGTTCTAAGACTTTTAAGTTATTCAATTTTCCCATATTTATTGCAAAATCAATTTTGATTTTCTAGCAAATCATGTTCGGAGAGTTTAGACTTAGGACGCAAAATCTTGAATTATCACTCGGCTGGTTTAAATATGTCTCTTTTGTATTGACCGAGTAAAGAGAAAAATGAAAAAAACAAGTTTTACAATTTTTTTTTTAATTTTTATTAAGTATTTTTCAATATATTTCCATGTAAAATATTTATTTATTTATCACTTTTAAAAAATAACTTTTAAAGTTAAAAATTTTTACGAGAAATATTTTTCCTAAAAACAATATCAAAACATAGCCAAATGAGGCTTTTTACCTAAATAAGTAAAAAAAAAATATTTACAAAAAGTGTCTTTTTTGTCCATATAGGATGGATTAGTGCATAGGTGCTACAAAATTGCTAATCAGAAAGGCCATTTTGGATAGACCGACCATAAATTATTTTAGGCTTATAATATTAATTTATGCTAGTCAAAGAGGCGATTTTGAAACATTAATTATTTTATGTATATAATATTAATCGCATATAAATAAATTTTATTATTTTACTAATTGCAATAAAATATTAGTTATTTTTATGTGTATAATATTAAATTTTATTTTATTATCATAATATAATTTATAATTTTTATTTATTTATAAAATTATAAAAAAAATTATATAAACAATCAAATAATAAAAATAAATAATTACTTATATATAAATAAAATTTTATTTTATGCATATAATATTAATTGTTTTATCCATATAATATTAATTGCATATAAATAAATTTTTATTATTTTACTAATTGCAACAAAATATTAGTTATTTTATGCATATAATATTAATTTTTATTTTTTTTATAAAAAATAATTTATAATTTTTCTTTATTTATAAAATTACAGAAAAAATTATAAACAATAAAATAATAAAAATAAATAATTACTTATATATAAATAAATGTTTATTACTTTATAAATAACAAATTATTCTATAGTTGGAAAGTACCGAAATTTATTTTACAAAATTATTCTATAGTTGTAAAAAAATATTCTACATGAACTATGTTATAGCTGGAAGGTACCAAAATTTATTCTACAAATTTATTCATCACAATAATTTATTTTAAAAATTTTTTCAACACAGATATTTATTTTAAAAATTTATAATAACTACATACATATTAAAAAAAATTTACGTACCTTAAATAGCTCTTTCACCCTTTTTTCTACTTGCAATTTTCACTAATTATCTGCATATAAAATAGTATAAATATAAATAAATTTTCAGTATATAATTTAATTATCTAAAAATTCTGTAACATTTAATATCAAAATATACTATAATCTGCATATAAAATATATCATATAACAAATTACAAAAAAAAAATATAAACTAAACTTACCAAACTAATATTTTTATAAAACTTTTTTTAAATAAATCACTTAAAAATATTTTTTTGTCCTTCTTCCAAATAATCTCTCTCTCTTAAATTTTTTTCCTAACATTTTTTGCCTTCAATGAAAATTGTACTCTCTGAGCTTATGGATGTGAGCTTCTAAAATGAGATATTTATAAGTGGAAGAGAGTGGTAGGTGACCCCAAAATCGCTAGTCAGACTAGCAATTATAAATCTATCAGATTTCCCCTACGATTTGGTGCTAGAGCTACAAATTTCACATAAAATCACTAGCCTGACTAACATATTTTGTATATCACATAAAATCGCTAACTAGCAATTTTATACCAATCAAATATTCACCCGTCCTATATGGACAAAAATGATATTTGTATAGAAATATTTTTCCATGCAACATATATCAGTAAATTTTTTTTAGTTTTGACATATTTGGGTAAAAACCCGCTTAGCTTATTTTTCTTTGAAAAAAAAGGGAGGAAAATGTTTATTTTTGTGTAACAATATGAATAATGTGCGTTTATTTATTTATTTTTATTAGAGAAAGTAAACACTTTATAAACATATTTAAAGGGTTTTATAGAGCGTAAACTATACAATAAGAATAGTTATTCCTTTACACTTAATCATAAATGTGAAATTACACCTAATGTAAAAATGAGAACTTAAACTCAAAATCTCATATTTCTAATAACAAATACTCTTAACACAAATATAAAAAACAAATATTTTGCTATCACAGCTGTGAATACATAGATGTTTTGTTATCCTCAGTATATTTTATTTTATTTTATTTATATTCAGTTTCTAATATTGTATCTTCGAAAAAATATCAATTATCCGACAACAATCTTACTATGTATAGAATTCATTTTTTCAATATTTTATAATTACCTGTGTTTAACCAAAAATGAAAAAAATAAAAGCAAAATTTACAAAAAAAATTCTCCTATTTTGTTGCCAAAAACATAGGATTACTGACCAAAAATAGAATGCCCATTTTATCCTCTCTTTTTTTTTTCGAAGGATTATTAGTAAATTCCTAATATTTTGGTTTTCCTCTGTTTCTCTCATGGCAATCTCCCCTTCTTAACTCATCGAAGTCCATTAATGGGGGAGCCAACGCCAACTGCCAGCATCCCCTTCTCCATCCCATCGCCCAAGACCCCGAGAACCCCAAAAACACCTAAAACCCCGAGAACGCCGAAATCACCAACGCAACAACCGCAGACATCGTCACTACAACTCATCCAACCACCCGAGAAAAAACGAAACAAACCGAAAGTATTCCGGCTAGTTCGTTCCGTTTTCCGATCTCTCCCTATAATGACCCCGATATGCAAGATCCCAACCGGCTTACCGGAAGGTGCCCACCGGTCGGCTTCAGGAAATAAAGTGACCGGCACATTATTCGGGTATCGGAAAGGCAGGGTAAGCTTCTCAATACAGGAAAATCCGAAATTCTTTCCGTTTGTGATAATCGAATTAGCAATACAAACGAATGTGTTACAGAAGGAATTGGGGTCAGGGATGGTGAGAATCGCGTTAGAATGTGAGAAGAAAACAGAGAATAAGAGTAGGCTATTAGACGAGCCGCTGTGGACAATGTTCTGTAACGGGAAGAAGAATGGCTACTGCGTGAAAAGGGAGGCATTGGAGGACGATCTCAAGGTAATGGAGCTGCTTCGAGCAGTATCAATGGGAGCCGGTGTTCTTCCAGGGAATTCCGACAGCGAAGGTGGTGATGGGGAATATGTTTACATTAGAGCCCATTTTGAAAGGGTCGTGGGCTCTAAGGATTCTGAAACATTGTACATGATTAGCCCAGAAAGAAATGATGGGCCTGAGCTTACTATTTTCTTTGTCAGGGTTTGATTAGGGTAAATTATTCCATACACTGGGTTCGTATACATCTGTGTATGAGTTCAATTTTCAAAAAAAAAAATGAGGACAAATTTTTTATATGTTCAAGCATGTGCTAATGAAGCTACATGCATTCGGGTGTATGGTATAACAATCCTTTGATCAACCGTTGTGATGCTGACACGTTGGCTATTGTGAATACTGAATACATAGATGTTTGTTCATTTATCAAATTCTCTCTTCCTATTGTAATGAATATTATGTATACAGCAAAATTTAGCAAATAATATCAATGTTCACAAAACAAACAAAAATCGCAGCTAAATCTAAAGAAAACATTAAGCTTGTGCTTTTCCTAAACGATCAGAAGCTTGTGGTGGAGTCCGATAACAAATATGCCATGGAAATATTGCAAGGGAATTGGAGAATTCTTACATACTGCCTTTTGTTAGTTAATGCTGTGAAAGAGTTGACTACAAAATTCGAAAATATTCGTATTTGTTATATTTACAGGAAATTCAATTTTACTGCTAATGAACCTCATAAATTCGTTGTGGAAATCTATTTTCATTACGGGACTCCTACTAGTCTCAATTCATGACTTATGTATGATGTGTGCAAAATTTTCCCTACCTGTTAGGTTTTGCATTTTGTGAGCTTTGCTCACCTTTTTGTAAAAAAGGAAGAGCGATTGTAAGGTTATCCATTAGTTCCATTTGATTTATGAATTGATCACTTGACTGATACTCATCTTTAATTTCAATATTATATCTTTAGTTAATAGATAATGTGAGTGTGTATGTTGCATTATTATCTATCATGTCATTCATAGATTAATCTAATAACAAAATAACATTTATGGTTGCTTTATCAAGGGGATATGTGATGGAGAATGATTAGAAGTGTTGATATTGGGTATATGACAAGTTGATGTTGAATATTATGGAAAAAGACTTAAAATGGATGTGGCTATTTTGGTTATCCTAAATAAAGGGAATGACATTAGGTTAATATGAACTTAAATAAGGTAAAGAAAGGAAGAAATTAAGTCATGGAAAGCATTAGGATCATTGTTTAATGTTCATGCATAAACTTTGAATGAATGTGTCATTTAATGACATATTGTTTTTTTTTGTTAAGGCCAAGCAAGTAGCCACCAAGAGGTAGATAAGGGAAATGAAAAGACCACTTAACAAGAGGAGGAAAGGAAGGAAAAGAGGATGACTAGAGACTGATTTAGTAAGTGCTTCATAGATAAAAATCTTGCATGCCATAAATTGTGAACGTGTATGAAATATATGTTTTGCATATAACTTACAAAATGTTTTATGCGAACAATGGTTGCCAATATAATTTTGTAGTAAATTATTGTGAAATATTGAGTTTTATGCATGGTGATGTGATCTGGAAACTTTGGGTATGACATGAATGAACTAGATCATGGAAATAATTAATTTGCAATGAATCCTACAAGTGTCATGTTGCACTTGCACTGGAACAGTCTTAATTAAATTGACCATAATTTAGTCCATTTAGATTATTTAAAATTAGCTTCTAGTCCAAAAATACAATGGCCCTCTACAAACGTGTCATCGTAAATTCCGTGTGGCTGCCGAATAATAATAATAATAATAATAATAATAATAATAATAATAAAGGTTGAGTCAGCTATTTTTGTGCACATCAGTAAAATAATGTTGTTTTAACTATTGGAAACGAAAAAAATAAAAAAGAAAGTCATCATGTCCGATTGAAAGGAGGTTCAACCTCATAGCATACATGTCTGATCTCAATCTCAGAAATAGTAACTAATCATCCTCCCCCTTTCCCAATAATAAGCATTGCTTCAATTTTGTGCAAAAGCATGATCGACTCCTCCGGCCAGTTGGAAAATTAAGTGTTGAATATGGTACAAATCAGTGCCTTTGTTTTGCATAAGATGGATCAAATCTGTGTTGATTCTTTGCTTTGTTGCATGCCCATGTTGTTCTACACGACCCGTGCACAATTCTTTTGGTTCTTAGTTTCACACTCGTGTTGTCCTCATCTCGCCCGCGCTATTTTGCAATTCCACTATGACACACCAGCGTGGAGTATCAGTGTTTTACTTGGAATCGTGTTTCTAATGCATTTTTGTACTTCTATTTTCTTATTCTATTCCAACTATAATTCTTGGACGACATATATATAATTTTGGGACTATAAATACCCTGTGATAGCCATAGAAAATTGATAGGTAACATTGGGATTGAGTGACTTTTCTTAGTGGCATTTTGTGTTAAATTTTTACGCTTTTGGGGATTTAACTTTGTTTAGGTTGTGAGGTTTATGTTTGTAATCTCCAATTCATTCATTTGTTTAGCATTAATAAATCTTCTCATCTCTAGTGGATGTAGGCATTGATTGGTCAAATCACGTTAAATTGCTTGTCTCTATTTTCTTGATTACTTTTGCTTGTTTTTTTCCATATTATCAAACTTATATCATTCCTTATTTCTAACTAGTGGTATTAGAGCATCATAATTCAATAACCAGTGGTATTAGAAACTAGGTTAGATCATATATTGCGTTACGACAAAGTTTGATATCGAGAAATTATATAGAACCACTAATTTCGATCTTTGGCAAGTCAAGATGTGTTTCATCCAAATTCAGAATGAATGGGACAAAGCTTTGCATGGGAAGAGCAAAAAGCCAAAATCCATGTTGGATTCATAATGGGAAGAGCTGGATCAGAAAGCCTTATCATTGTTATTTTTCTATCTCTCAAATGAGTTATTAAGAGAAGTTGTAAAGGAAACTACAATCGCCACTCTTTGGCTCAAGCTGGAGTCATTGTATATGATTAAGTTAATCACCATTCATCTACTGTTAAGAAGAAGACTTAAGGAACTTCATCATCAGTAAGGTAAATCTATTAAGTGTCATTTTGATAAATTTGCTAGCATTGTTATGGATCTCCAAGACATTGATGTGGAAATTGATGATGAGGATTTGACAATTAACTTATTGTGTTCCCTACCCATGTCTTACAAATTGTTTCATGTGACCTTTTTCTATGGTCATAAAGAGTTTATGAACGAAGAGGTTAGAAATGCTCTTTTGCAATGTGAGTTGATTGATGACCATTTGTCTGATGAACTTTCAAGTGAGGATTTTGTTATTCAGGTTTTGAGTAGTAAGAATAAGGGTAAGGGGTGGATCAAGAATATGACCTATCATCATTGCAAAAAGGGTGATGAGGACAATTATATTGCTCATGAAAGTATTGCTGATTGTTATGGTACTGGTGATATACTTACTGTCATAGGTGAAAAGGATAAAATTGGGTCAAATTGGATTATGGATTCTGCATGTTCTTAACATATATGTCCAAATTGAGACATATTTTCTACCGTAAATTTAATTGAAGGTGGAGTTGTTTGGTTATGTAATGATGTGTCTTATAGAATTCATAGGGTGATGGTGTTATAAGAGTTCTCACCAGCGTTCGGTACATTCCAGATTTAAGGAAGAATTTGATATTCCTCAACACACTGGATCAGATTGGGTGCAAGTTCAATGCACATGATGGTACTTTGTATGTTACTTTTGGTGCACTAATGCTAATAAGAGCCACAAAAGTTGGTTCCTTATATGTTTTGTAGGTAGCATATTGATAGGGTCAACTGGTGTTTCATCCTTTCTATTCGTTTAAGAAGCAATGATGCTCTTAAATTCGAAATTTGGCACGCATGTATTGGTTTGTACACATTTTGGAGGTGTTTTAGTCAGTAGGTTTATGTCATATTTGGTAAATCTTCTAATGTAGAATACATGGCATTGATTGAAGTTATCTGGTTCCAGAGTGTTGAAAAGTCTACTAATATATTGTCAGCTATTGAGTTTGATTTGTGTATCAATTTGGTAGGTTTTGCAACTTGTTGATTTGGCCCTAAGGGACATTGAAGAGTAGTTAGAGTTGTGATTTTGTGCTGATTGTTGAAAATGACACAAATCAGTGCCTTTGTTTTACATGAGATGGATCTCACTCGTGTTGTTTCCTTGCTTTGTTGCATGCTTATGTTGTTCTACATAACTCATGCATAGTAACTTTGGTTCTTGGTTGCACACTCGCGTTATCCTTGTCACATTCGCACTGTTTTGCAATTCCACTATCAAATGCCCGTGTTAAATCCACACGCCCTATGTGGAGTATCAGTGTTCGACTTGGAATCGAATCTCTGATGCGTTTGGACTTCTATTTTCTTATTCTACTCTAATTATAATTCTTAGATGACTTAAATAAAATTTTGGGGCTATAAATACCCTTTGATAGCCATAAAAAATTGATGAAGTAACATTGGGATTGAGTGACTTTACTGAACGGCATTTTGTATTAAGCTTTTAAGCTTTTGAGGGTTTCACTTTATTTGGATTGTAAGTTTCTATTTATACTCTAGTTTGTTCGTTTGTTTAGCATTAATAAATCTTTTCCTCTCTCATAGACATAGGAATTAATTGGTCGAACCACGTTAAATTGATTGCTTTTATTTTCTTGACTGCTTTTGTTTATTTTTTCCGCATTATCAAACTTATACCATTCCATGTTTCTAAGTAGTGGTATTAGAGCATCAAAATTCAATAGCAAATGGTATTAGAGCCCAAGTTAGATCATCTATTACTTTACAACAGTATCTTCGATAAAGTTTGAAATTGAAAAATTTTATAGGACTGTTAATTTCGGTCTTTAGCAATTCAAGATGTATGTCATCCAAATTCAGAATGGATGAGAGAAAGCTTTGCATGGGAAGAGTAAAAATCCGAAATCTATGTTCACAGTAGGAAGAACTAGATCAGAAAACATTATCATCATTATTTCTCTGTCTCTCTAATGAGGTGTTAAGAGAAGTTGAAAAGGAAACTACAGCCATTACTATTTGGCTCACGTTGGAATCATTGTATATGATGAAGTTAGTCACTAATCGTCTGTTATTAAGGAGCAGACTTAAGGAAATTCATCATCAAGAAGGTGTAACACCTCGTTACCCCACTATGTAATAATAAGGTAAGTGAGTATTACCTATATAACTGTCTTAATTCTTCAATTAAAAGAAAACACTGGAATAAATTTTTTTTTTTACTAACATATTTATTTAAAATATACATATATTCAATATAAAAGTTTACACACTCTAAAACTCCTTAATTTATATATATGGCTATTTAACTTAGATTTATATCCGTATTAAATTCACTACAATAGTATTACATACCCCAAAATATTTATACTACATGAACTACATGAAATAAGTTTTTGATAATATTTTACAAAGCTTTACTCAAATATACCAAAATAAATTTGAGGCCTTAGCTGCTACTGAATGGATTTCCGCTTTCTTCTGACAGCTAGTTTATCTTTTTCAAAACGTCAGTATCTGCGCGAGAGAAAAACACCCACGCTAAGCTACTAGCTTAGTGGTGCTTCATAGGATAAAAATCATACATACAATCCATTTATAAATTTTATACATGCCACAACATAATACAAATATTACGAATAATAATTCACTTATATTCACAAATTAACTATGACATGTAATTTAACTTGTAAAAATGCAATCCCATTTTTTTATTATCTTTATTTATACCATTTTATTTTTATTATTTTTAGTTAAGTTTCTAACACCTGTGTTTGAACTTATTAGTAAGAATATAGGGATTTGCCATTTCTGGCCTTTTTATAATATTGTCATTCTCGGCACTTAACTTGTTGCCATTCCCGGCTTTTCTTTTTTTTATATTATTATTATTTGCCATTACCGGCTTTTCTCTTTTTTTTTTTTACATTGCCATTGCCGGCTTTTATTATTTTTATAGCGCGCGTTTCTTTTTCCCTTTATTGGCATGTCAACCTATTCTCTATTATAGTTCAAGCCTAGGTGTGTTCGGGCTTCAACATAATTATTACCATTACCGAATCATTGACATTGTTTGTACACTTATGAATATGGAATACCCATATGAACAATTGAATATCAAATAACCAATAATTATTACATGTAAAATATG
>CATIWF010020674.1:0-37795 GCA_949630135.1 Balakata baccata | reverse complement strand
CCTGTCAAGGGTTTATGGGTGACTGTCAAGAACATCCTTAAATACTTGAGAAGAATTGGGGATGTATTATTGGTTTAAGGAGATAGTAAGCTTAAGGTAAGCAAGATTATGGATTCCAGCATCCAATACGATAAGCATAACTTAAATCCTAGACATGCTATATATTCACATTAAATGGTTGCGCAGTCGATTGGAAGAGTTCCAAGAAGGTGATGGCTGTGGATTCCATAAATAAAAGTACATGATAGCTTCCAAAGCACCTTAGGAAGCAGTTTGGATAAGGGAATTCATCACAAAGTCCAAAGTGATTGCTATTATTGAAAAATTCAATATGATTGGAATAACAATAGAGCCATTGCATGTGCAAAGGAATCATGGTCTCATCAAAAGGTCCAAACATGTACTCAATCTTATCAATTGATTTGAGAAATCAATGGTAGATGTAATGTAATGAGAGAAAGAGTTCCCATTGATCAAAAAAATATCTGATCGAGTCACTAGACCAAAACCCTAAAAGAAATATGATATTCATATCCTCGCCTGTGGTGTAATGTACAATGGCGATTGATTTTAGTGCAAGTGGGAGATTGTTAGAGATGTGCCGAAAAGGCAATCGCCTTAAGCACTTAGTATACACATTCATAAAGGCATTCTTTCGTTATATTAGTATTCATTTGCATATGAATTGATATAGATATTAAACTAATTAATGAAAGTCCATGATATGAAACATAGCATGAAGGAAATCATGATGGGATCATGATAATGAGATTCCTATCATGTGTAATTATGTTAGTATCTAAATTATCCCTAGTCATAGGATCAACAAGATAGGACATTGTTGATCCGAATAGACTAGCACATCTTATATTCCTTGATTAGATCAAGCAATGGATCTCATAAGCTGTGAGCATGAGATATTCAACGTTAACATGTGGATGCTTGTTAAGAGTAGTTAAGTACATTGGATGACCTGCTATAAGACAATCATATGGATTATCTATTCAAATGTCAATGATTGTCTCATCCTAGCAATAGTGCATGTATCCTTAGACTTGAGGTACTCAATGATATCTTGTATACTGATTCTGTGCTTTGACTCCATTCCTTGTTGCCTCATAGAGGTCGCTTATAGGGTGGTGATTGGGTGTAGCTTGAGGTATTTGAAGGTAATTGGGTAGCCAACAGAGGATTCACTGCTCCTGATAGAAGGAGAGTATACCCACGGCCTTTTGTTGGGATCATTACTCGGGAATCTCTGGCTAGAGTGGAATTGTCATGAAGATGGTCTTCAGTGACATGTCTAATTGAGTAATGAGTCTTAGTGACAAGATCTAAAATCACTTGGGCTAGATGTGATGTAATCAGTCTAGCGGGAGCTGACACATAATCCATGCTCTAAACCGAGTGGGGTATAGAATGGTGAAAGGATGAGTTGCACATATTGTTGTCTATGGAAAGGTTCATAGTCAAACCACTGATTTTCCGGTCAATTGGGAATCATGATGTATTGCTAGATACCACTCATGATTTGCTTAAATTATTTGATAATTTAAGTGGCCAACATAACCGGGAACCTAATGGGTCACACGCTTTGGAGATGTAAAGAATAAGCAAAATGGCTTAGGATGAGATCCAAAATATGAGAAAATTATTTTGAGTCGGTTCGCGATAAAATCGCTCGGGGGGTTAATGTTCCCGTATGGGCCCGCTGGCCTGGCAGGCCTGCTAAGCAAGCCAGCTGGGCCTACCCAGGCGGATTGCTGCTCATGCCAGCGCGTAGCAGCTGGCCGATGGGCATAAATTGGCCTTAATGGCTATTACTATTCATGTAACTCCACTTTCTCCTCTCATCAATTTGGATCTATTTTTCTGATTTTCTTTTAGATAAAAAAGACCCCAAAAGACATAAAATAGACAAAGAGAAATTTTTGGGAGAAGAAAAATTTTTGGAGACAACAAGAAAATTAAAGAGTTTAATTTTCTTCTCATATGAACATACACCATTGCTAGCACTTTGATGTATGTTCAAGCCATCTCTCTAGTAGTTTCATCCTCTCATCTTCGCATGTATATTGTTAGAGACATTCCAAGATTAGATTGTTATGGTTTGCTACAACCCAAAAATGTGAGAAGTTGAAGAAAAATCAAGAAATTATAAAAATATAAATTTTGAATTTTCTTTTGTTAAATTAGTTTTAATTGGCACATGAAAATCCTTTGATTCGGGTTTTGAAAAATTTTATTTTTCACTGTGTAATATGTATGTGATACATGCTCAAAACTCTTTATATATATAGAGATGCATTCTTACATGGGTAAGAAAAGTAGAATGGAAAGCTCTCTCTCGCGCGTTCAGGCGCAGGGGGTGCAAATCCATGGGCTAATGCGTGGGTGCGCGACTTGCGTACACGAATATCAACCCAAAATCTCGTGGTCTTGAACAAGCCCAATTTTTTCAATTTATTTTTTTTATTTCTAGAAAATTTGGCAACATTCCCGTGTTGATGCACATGGTTGGCATTCGGGACGGTCGTGTGGATCCACACGGCTAGGCTACTAACACGCCCGTGTGGATCCACACGGTCGTGTTGATGTGTCTGCAGGATGAGTGAGCAAGGCAGATCCACACTCCTGTATGGATCCACACGCCTGTGTGGATTTTATTCCAGAATTGACTTTTAAGCTTCATGTCTTTTGAAATGTCATTTCTTATGTTTCAAAAATTAATTTCATAATTATTTGAGAGTTATAAAGACATTATTAGCAGCCTTTAAAGGAAATTAATCACAATTAATCCATTGTCTCCTTCATCTAGTATAAATAGGTGGTTTAAGCTTGAATTTTCAAGTTGTTGAAAAGAGCATACTTTGATTGTTTCTTTCTTTCTTCTCCTTCTTCTTCTCAAGTGATAAAGGTTGTGGCAAAGTAAAGTTCGCTGTAAGTAGGTGTTGTGTGTTCAACAACTACTTGAAATCTGTTGTATTCTGGGAGACAAAAGCCGGTTATTCTAAACACCCGTGTAAGAGGTGAATTCGTCTTAAGGAAACTGTGTGCTACACAGATCTCAAATTGGTTTTTCCATTTCTACTATTTTGAATATTGAATTAACAATTCTTCTATTTTCTTGTATTTGTTTCTAACACTTGATCCGATTAGAAATAATAAATATTTTTTCCATCCATTTTTGTTTTTGCCATGACATGAAATAGCTTTACTCACTGGCCTGTCGTGCACATCAAGTTTGTTAACAACAACATGCCACTAAAGTAAAATATACCTTTCTACCGAATAAAATAAAATAAAATATACATTTCTTTACGATATTATGGATTAATTTGACTAATTCAAAATATGTATGATATAATTTCAAAATATTATAAAATATTTTTTAAGAGTATTTCAAACTCGAAATTTCTAATTAAATTAGAGGAATTCCCTATCAACTCATCTATATTATTTTGAATAAAACATAATTTTTTCTTTTTACAATAATTTGGATATATGGAAAATTTTTATTAAATATTTTTACAAATAAAGATTAGCCCACAAATTTATCCCATTTGAAAAATACAATAAGAAACAAATTTAAATATTAGACCCATTAAGCTCATGAGTAAGTATTCAATAGAATAAAAATTGAAATTAAGTTAGATGGTTTGACATAACAAAAATTATAAATACATAAAATTCAAAAGGAAATCAATATTATGATTCCCATAAATTCAGAGACAAAAATATGCACTTTTTCTCGAGAAATCGGTAGCACTGTGTAAGTTTTTCTTTTTGTTTTAAGAATATTTACTTTTATTTATTTATTTATAATATACATATATACCTCTTTATTTATTTATTACAAATTCAATTGCATGAATATATTTTAGTAGCTTTACATAGTGGGCAAAGAATTTTATTGAAAAAATTTTGTGGGTCTATTTTTATTATTTTATAATAATTTTAATTATTAATAGTAGGTATAATATTTTAAAATATTAGTTGAATTCTATAAATTAAAATTGATATCAATTATGAAAGTAAAATATATTTTAAAATATAATTAAAATCTAACACCAGTTTTGAAATTTTCGTACAATTTCTCGGAAGAATATGCTTTAAAACGTTGCACGTCTTGCTACCATGCACCTTCATACACGGTAGCAAGTACCCTAGCAAAACTCGCCGTCGCTTACGCGAAACACAAATAAATGAGTGCTCATTACTTTTCCTGCGCATTCCCGGCGCACCTTATCCCCTCGTACCAACTTCAAGCCTTCAAGTTATCCATCACAATGTAGTAATAATTAATAAATAATATATTAAAAAAATAACGATGATTTCCCAAAAATATTTTATTTTTTCCAAATTGAAACAAGGAATCGATCTAATTTTTTTTAATTCATAAAAAATAAAATAAAATAGCATAAAAACAAAGAAACTCTTGGTTCATGCTATTTCTTCGACGACCCCAAGACCCCTCTTTAGATTTAGATCATCCATAAAGCTTCCTCTGTCCAAATCCAACCAAACCCACGTCATTTCTCCACAAATCTCCATTACCCACATCTCCAAATCTCAAAAGCTCTGCTCTTTACACAGATTTAAAAACTACATATCAGGTTTACTCTTCTATTTCTATCTTCAGTTCACATAAGCCATATAACTATGTCTACTCAGTTCTATTGTTAACATTCTTGTGTTCTTTCCGCTTCTCTTCATGTTATTTGTGGGTCTAATGCTGATAAATACAAAGACATGTACGTGAATCTTGTGCGTTTTTGTTTTGCTTGATGGGAACATGCAGTTGTTGTTTCGATTTATAATTTGGATTATACATACGTGAGAAGAGGAGAAGGGATCTTTGTGATGAAGATATGGCGAATCAAGCGGTGAAGGTGAGAAGAGAAACGATTGCAGCATGCATGACATGTCCTCTCTGCAATAAGCTACTCAGAAATGCCACCACCATATCTGAATGTCTTCATACGTGTTAGTCTCTCTCTTTCTCTTGAGAAATTTCATTTACTATTTCGACACTTTTTTTTTCATAATCCTAAATCTTTCATAATTTTAATTATCTTTGTAGTTTGCATTGTGGATAATCTGGATGGGTGCGTTTCTTGTTTGAAGCGTTTTAGTTTATCTTGATTTGGTTTGGTTCGTCTATATTGATTTTGACGTGGTCGTTTCGTAATTGTACTGTAAGACTATGGGCATTTAGTACTCTTCGTGGTTGACCACCAGTATCTTTGAGTTCTAGTCTACCTCTCTCTTTCTGGGATTATGGAAGACCATGAAACTGATAGAGTAGTGATCATAACAGTAAACAAGTTTAAAGCTTTTGCTTGACAGAATCAAAGTCCAGACTTGGGCCAATAGGCAATAGTTTTATTATGGAAACTCTGAATATCAATAGCTTCATGGTTCTCTTTCTGACTGTGATAGAGTTTCTGGTTGCGAATTAGTTAATTAATTAATGCTTAGTAACTGCATAATTAAGTTCTTTAACAATACTATCTAATTTTATGGTTTGATTTGATGAAATTTTTCGGTAATATGCACAAATTAAGTTTGGGCGAGTGCTGCTTCTAAAGGACTAAATATTGGATAATGTCAAATTTCTTTTTTGTTTTTAAATTTCATTCAGTTTGCAGAAAGTGCATATATCAGAAGATATCAGACGACGGAGTAGATTGTTGTCCAATATGTAATATCGATCTGGGTTGTGTTCCATTGGAAAAATTAAGGTCAGATTCTTCTCCTGCATGTAGCTCTGTTTCTTTCTCACTCTTTCGCATATTGCAATGAGGTTGAACCATGTCTAACTGTGCAAAACTGGTAGCTTCTAACTAATAAGGATCTTGCCTCATGCTTGCAAGTTTTTGGAATTATTTACCTTTGATTAGTTTAAACAAACTTTGATTTCATATATGTATTATTACTTCAGAATTTAAAGGTAAAAATGAGTTAATTTCACTTGTAGTCATTGAACTTTGCTCTTATTGCAGTAAAATTATAAAATTTTTTTCGTCCCCCAAAAAAATCAGTGAACTATGTTTTAATCAAACTAAAATCACTTCCGATCAGTTTCCGATGACATGTCATATGCCAAGTTAAATTTTCAATGACATATCAGCTGCCACATTAGCTTTCCAGTTACCCATATTTCAAAATTGGCCGGAAGTGATTTTAGTGAAATGAAAATGAAAATATAATTTAGTGATTTTTTTGGAATAAAAAACAATTTGTGATTTTACTGCAAATAGAGTAAATTTCAGTGACAAAAAATGAAATTAACCCGGTAAAAATTCTATCTTCTATATAGGTTTCTGAAATTTAAAAGCAGTGAGATGATGGATTTTAGGTCCATGTACGATTGCTGACTTCATCAGAACAAGCTCTATATCTTTGCTCATTCAATACTTGAAAATGAATCATGATATGTAGTTTTGCTCATTCAATACTTGAAAATGAATCATAACCATAATATGAAGTTATGTTTAATAATTATATATCACATTCAACTTAATTTCCTTGACAAATTTTGTACCTTATTATTTAAGGTCAATGGTGAAAACTTGAGCTTTCAGTGGACATCTCTATTCATGTTCTCTTTTCCAGCTAGGACTGCTAGTTGCCGGTTTATGCCATCATCAATACTCTCCTCCCCCATGTAGGCTTGTTCTTTTAGGACCGTGATTGTGACTAGTGAGTTCTGGGATAAAAATTTAAAAAATGATAGTGGAAAAATTGATGATGGTGAATGTTCTAAAGATTGGTTTGTATATGAGCTGAGTTTGATAAGTTGCAGAAACATGATTTAGTTTGGGAAATCCACAGTAGGAAAGTGCACTGTGAATTAAACCATACCAGGAAAGAGCACTGTGAAATGTTGTGAAATTCTGCAGAAATTTTCAGTCTCCAGTCTCTTTATGATGTGACTTATAATTTTTCATTTCGGACTGTTAATAATATGCTTGTAAGAAGCTGAAGGTTTGAGAGCCAGTGATGAAGAAAGAGAAAATCTGTAATAATAGGAGCAGAAATTCTCGATAGAGTAAGATGCATTCAGTTCCAAGTTCCGACTGAATTGTTTGAGAGAAAATCTGTAATACTAGAAGCAGAAATTCTGGATAGAGTAAGATGCATTTAGTTCCAACTTCCAACTGAATTGCTTGAGAGCCAGTGATGAAGAGTTGGTCATGCCAAGAAAGAAATGTATTCCTGGGAAAAAAGTCATCATCTTTTCTTGTAGTTTTTCTCAGAAATTTGGGATGGCAGCACATACATGCATTTCTCAAGCAGTGGTGTTGATTCCCTAGGCATACGGTGCCAAACTTACTTTCTTGTTGGCGCTTTTATAGAAAGCTGCAGAAAACTATCCACTTGCTGAATTTGCATACCAAGTACTCATCGTGTGTTTGCCTATTTGTTAGGATGGCTGAACCATTCCATTGTACGTGTAGATTATTTTATCTTATTGGCACTATTGCTCCATGTTATTAAGGACTAATGAGAATTCCACTTGTACAGCCGTTTGTCTGTGAATTTTTGGAGGACGGGATTGATGTTGGTATAGTGATTGATGCAGTAAACCTTGCTGAGATATATATTGTCTTGAATCTTATTTGTATCTGAAGGGATACAATATTTTTTATTTAGCACAGCTGCACATGCATCATTTAGACTGTAGTGTAGAACATCTGAACATTTTGGATAGAAATTATTTGAATTGAAGCATAGTGTCATTATATGATAATCAGGCCAGACCACAATTTGCAAGATGTGAGGGCCAAGATTTTTCCATTCAAAAGAAGAAAGGTAGGGGCACTTGAAGTTGCAGCCTCAGTTGTATTACCAGTTAGAAGGAAGGAGAGATCACTTTCATCATTGGTGGTCAGTGCTCCCAAGGTATCAACACAGAATACAACTGGAAGAAGAACAAAACCTGTGCAGAGAAAAGCAACAACTTTGCGAGGTTCCAGTTTTCCTATTGATAAACGCATTAAAAAGGAGGAAGATCCTGAGGAAGAGCATCTAGAGGACTCAAGTTCTCCTGAAACCGTAAAAAAGTTCAACCAGAATGCAAGGCAGGTAAAAGAAGTGAATGTGTGTGTGTGTGTTTTTTTGAAGTACTTCCACTGAGTTAATTGTCATAGGGATGCTAAAATGTCATATAATTTCTTCACCATGCTTTGAGAATAATTGTCTGAATAATACTAACATATTTCAGACAAACACATATAATTTGTGCAGAATTCTTCCTCTGCCGAGGCTGGCCATTTTGCTTCTGATAATGAGCAGCAGAATGGTGCTGAAACTTGGGATGGTAAATCAGATCTCTGGCAACCATTAAATTGTTTGGTGGAAGTTGCAAATAGGACCAAGTCTTTTAAGTCTACATCAGAAGTTGTTGATGCTAAATTGGAATCTACTCATGGTCCTGACAATGAACCTCTAATGCGTAAAGCCAATTTTAGGGAAAGTAAAGTCAAATCAAAAGCAGATTATGAGAAGGATAACACATCAAGTGTCCTCTCAGATCTAGCGGGACCCAAAAGGTTGCGCAGGATTCGCCGAAAAAAAGCAGCGACTTTAGGGGATTCAGGCATTTCATCCCAAGCTGTGCTGGATGCTGCCACTACAAAGCATAAGAGAAGAGCTGGTGCAGTTTGGTTTTCACTTGTAGCTTCTGAAGACCAGTGAGAATCCTTTTCAAATTCTAACTTCCAACCCAAAAAAATAGGCTAGACTATTAGAAATTTAGGATGTGTTTGCTTTTGGTTTATTCCTCCTTATTTATATCAATTTTTTCAGGGAAGGAGATGCACCCTTGCCACAAATTCCTACAAATTACTTGAGGATAAAGTGAGTTCCCTTTGATTTCTTGCTTGTTGCATTCTTCCTTGCATTTTCTGAATGAATTGATTGTATATTTTTTAGTTTGTTAGTTACTTAAGTTCTTATTTAAAACTAATGATTTCATAGAAATAGTTGGCAGTAACCTCATGATCTTATACCTTGTAATTTTATTGGTGATATAGATATAACTGCCTGCTTGTCTTGAATGAATGCAATTGCTGAGGACCTCTGAGCCCAACAACCCTCTTTAAGAATATTAGATCTCATGTTCAGTCATACTATGTATCCACTTGTAAACCAACTAATAACTTTACTCAAGATCCTCTCTGGAAATTTTGTATTAAAGATAATTTGGTTTTGTATCAGTTAGAGTGCATCTTTTCCTTTTTATTTCCAGTAATGCTCGAGGCTACTTTTACATTACTTTGAGAAAATTTTTTAGCGATAAAGGGGAAAGCAATTACCTTATTTCATTCTGTGGCAGGGATGGAAATTTACCTGTTTCTTTTATCCAGAAGTACCTGATGGAGAAACTTAATCTTGCTAGTGAAGCCGAGGTGAGAAAAGCTTTCGAAAAGATCTCTTTTTGGATAATTTTTAGCCAAATTAGGAACCATCAACCTTCATTAACTGTCTTTTTTTTATTTTTCCATACAAAGAATCAGTCTTATCCATGGATTAAATGCAGTTATATATCAATTATTGTTAGTAATATATCAATACACAAGTACATTTTTTGGACAAATTTTTAGGTAAACTCAATTAATCATATAATCTGTAAACTAATTTAATCAAATAATGACACATTTAATTGTTTTATTGATATTGGTTGATTGAATATAACAATTAGTAAATCTGCATACAAATGCATGACTGGATTTTGAATATAACAATTAGTAAATCTGCATACAAATGCATGACTGGATTAATCTAATAGATTAAATCTATTTATGAATTTCTTGTTCTTTTGTTGGATTCTCTTAAATCTTTAGTTACTTGTCACTATTTGACTTGTCATTCATTATTGGTGATAATTTATGTTAGTTTTTTATTGTTGTTGTTGCAGGTGGAGATCAAATGTATGGGACAAACAGTGGTTCCTACATTATTGCTGTACAATTTAGTTGATCTATGGATAGAGACAGCATCAACATCAGAAAGAGTAGCAGCATCCATTGGTTCCTCAGCAAAGGATTTTGTAATGGTGCTGGCATATGCTCGAAAGGTCTCGGATTCTGAGTACTGATTCTTTCCAAATTTCTGCACTCCACATCTACCTCATTAACGAAAATTGAGATCTACTTGCTATGTATACTATGCCTTCAATTTCTGCAAGTTGAGTCCCTCTACAGACAGCATTTTGCAGCAGGCACTTTGTACCTTGTGCTCTGCTGCAGTGTTTCCGGGAAATTGAAAGGGAGATATATTATACTTGTTGCCGAATACCATCTTATGAGATCCATTTGAGTTGTATCAACACAGTTTTCTCGGCTGCAATGTTACATGACAGATACTGAGACAATGCAACTGTTATACTTCATTCAGAAATTGCTTTTCTTTATATGACTTCTCCAATGATCCAGCCTGGACTTCAGTTGCTTAGGGCAGAGATATGCTCGCTCAGGATCCAATAATTGAAAGGATCTGTGGCGGATGCAGATGCACACTTTGGCAGCTAAGAATGGATTAGTGAAACACATCAATACCAAAATAAACATCGACAGGACGGAACTCCGTCTCGCAGACAAATAGCAAAAATGTAGACAGATATCCGTTCTCTCCATTTTAGCAGCTAAGAATGAATTAGTGGAACACATTAATATAAAAAATATCGATTTGCTCCTGTCTTGTGGAAGTTGGCAAATAGCCAGGATGCAGACAGACATCCATTCTCTGCTTTCTGCAAGAGTTGGATTCAGACAGTCCCAGAGCGAAGACTATATTTCCAAATTGTTTCGCGGACGTCTATATGGCAACTTTTGAGGTTCAATGATTGACAGAAATCATTCCATTGATGCCATTGTTGCCTTTGTCCTAATTGAAAATAAAACAAGCTTTCTACCAAAATCCATCAAAAGTTGTAAACCACGACCACCAGCTAAAATACTGGAGAAAAAAGGTGCCTATATATTTGATATGAATAGCCTCTTCTCTTTATTAAATATTATCCTTCACCAGATCCTTCTGATGCCAACCCCAATGCAAACCACGCTGCCCTCAAACACAAACCCAAACCCAAATTTGGCAAGTAAGCAATATAGCAAATCAGTCTTAAATAATCAACGCAAATTAAAAAAAAAAAGGGATTTTACATGCATTTTGGATCCTCCATCGTATGTTTTCAGTTAGAATTTCCATCAGCAATGAACTTCCGACATTGCCCAACCATCTCAAAACTAAACAGAACAGCTTAATTCTAACCAGAAGGCCTCAAGCCCCATGTCATGAAACAAATCAGAACTTATAATGACATCCAGACATGCTTTAGAAAAATTGTTTTTGTAAATTTATGTCAGACAAATCAAAGGAATTTACAATTGAATCCAGATGAGAATGATAAAAGGGCAAACCATGTAAGAAACAACCCAAAAGAGAAAAATAAAAATAAAAATCGGACCAAAACAGAGATTGTTGCATTGAGAAATGAATGAAAGTCATTACAAAAACATAAAATGACCACAACTAGATATTTGCTTTCCACAAGTCTAGCGGCAAGTTCACCTACAACTATTATCATTGCCAAATTTTGGTTTTCTACAACGCCACAAGGTCCCAAACCCCATTAGATGGTCTGACATTCTAGAAACATCCCTCAAATCAGATACCATACGAGCTAGGAATCAAAATCACCTCTTGCAAACCTAATAAGGGAGGAAGAGAATGAAAGTTTGGTTTAATGGGTTATGCGTGTTGTGACCCAAATTAATTCTAATAATCGATGGAACAAGGTAGGTCAATATGAAAACCAGATTTCAAATTCTCTAGAGGAAGATGGAAGAAAGCGAGGCATGCTTTCAAATTCTCCAGACAAAGACAGATAAAAGGCAAACACTGGCTTTGCATGACTAGTGCCATCAATAATAATTGAACTCCAACTTTTCCTTTATTAATTTATTTCAATTCGAAGACTTTTCCTCATGACATGGGCGGCAGCATTACATCCACCTTTATTACATCTTTCGGGTAAAATGAATTTTTTGTACCAAAACTTTGTCACTCCTATCAAATTTTTATTTTGTATTAATTTAATATTACATTTTTGTAATTTTATTTCAAAACAATATTTTATAGTAAAATTCGCCTCAGGTAGACACTAGAAATATACGTATCATGCCACTTCAGATAAAAATGCAATATATTACCAACTCATATGTCTAAAAATCAAAATATGTGATATTTTTTATCTGAAATGGCATGTAATGTGATATGACACAAGTATTTCCGGCGTCTTCGTCAGATAAATTTTACTGTAAATATTATTTTGAAACAAATTGTAAAAATATGGTACTAAATTGATACAAAACAAAATTTTGGTACCATTTTAATACAAGTACGAAAGTTTTGGTAAAAAAATTCATTTTACCCTTCACCTTTCATAACACACTGTAAGAGACTACACAATCGATAATTATAGTATGCCAAGGGAAAAAAAAAAATAACCAAATATGCTTTTATTATGTTCATAGAAAAAGAACTATTAAAATAGTTCAACCGTCAAACAATTTTTTTCTAAAATCTTGAACTCTAGTTTTATACTTAAGACTCTTAACCCTAGTATAGGCTGATATTTGCATCCAGATCAAACATATACGCCTGATACACAGAAAAATCAGCAAATATAAACTTGAAAGTCGCAGAACATAATATTCACTCTATTCATACACAAAACTGTATTACAAGTTGCAACCTGATGAATAGCTGGACACAGAAAAAAATGAGCCAAATGCAAGGCTATAGATCAAACTGTAAGCACAGTAAACACATAAACAATGAAAAGGATAGGAGCTTCAAATTCTGATGAATCATATATCTGTAACAAAAGCACAAATTTCATTAACCACACCCAAAAGAAGAAAAAATCGTGAGGTAAATCAGCCACATATATTAACCCATTTTTCCGCGGATTAAGTCTTTAGGAAAGAGCCAATACGGAGTGATTTCACGCTAGAAAATATACAAAAATATATAATTAATATCATTAAACAATAAGGAAATAGGAAAAAAAAAGATGATTTAATCAGAAACAATAGCTACTGCCTATGAACCACCATTACACCATCCCGCAAATTCTCTGCGGTGCTCCAAATACATCACCTTTCGGAATTGAACTCCAAATGAAGAAGAAAATAAATAAATAAATAAACCCAATTCAATTCAGAAGCTAAGGTAGAGAAGAAAAAACCTTATATGCGAGTATACCCAGTTCTCGTGGGGCTCCCAACAACCGAAAACAATCCTCCATCAGCCATATCTTGCTCGTCCAGGTAGAGATCTTCAGTTCCCCTAATTGCAGCGTGTAAGACAACAATCGCAAGCCCAATCAAGATAGAAACCAAGACGTTCAACCAGACGTGAGTCAAAACCAAGGCAACGATAGTGACAACGGCGAGCAAGCCCAGCACCACACGATCATCAATTTCGCGCCGGAAAATAACAAGCGGCTCATCACGAAAGAAGTAAAGGAAAAACCAGGCGACGGAGACAATTAAGAATACAATCATGGATATTGGGTGCCATAGAAGGCTGAGGAAGAGAATAAAGAGGATGATCATAGTATAATTGACGCGAAAGTAGTAGAAGTTGCGCTTGATTCGAGCAGTGGCTTCACCGAAAGAGTAAGGGCGACTGAAGGAGGAGATGTCAATGAGCTCGCGCCAAGGGCGGCGCGTGGCGAAAAAAGCATGAGCAGAAGGGGTAGCAGCGCGTGACATGAAGGTGGATGGGGTCGCAGTCGAGGGTACGGATCCCAAAGGGGCGCGAGAAGGCGCAGACATTAGAAACAGAGGGAGAAAAAAAATCAGAAGAGAACGGTGAAGAAATTGAAGGATTTTGATTTCACAGTGGAAGCAGAGAAGCAGCTCCAACTTTCAAAAAACTGATTTCTATTTTGGAATCGTCTCTCTGTTTTCTGAATGCCTCTTTTTTTTTTCCGAAATTGAAGGATTTTATATATTTTTGTTAAAGGAACTAACAAAACGATGTCGTTTATTTTTAAATGGATATTCAATAGAAAAGGTTGACCCTGTCCACCGATTGCTACGTGTTTAAATTGTAATAGATAATTTTGCTGCTAACCAGGCCTATTTTGGATATATTTTCTAATAAATAATTTTATTAGTATTTTAGAATAAATCCAGATAATCATATTAAAATCGCCACATTTATCAAATATAATTATATAATTAATTATTTTTATATATTTTTAGTGATTGATGAATTATAAAGGTAATAGTTAGAAATTTTAAATATAAATTTTTTATCAAAAAGAACTTTAAATGTTATTTTTATACAATTTGATAAATTATTTTAATTTAAATGTATTAAATTAAATAGTATTTTATTTAATTTTGTAGTAATTTATAGTAGATTATTTATATACTTCTTTAATTTTCAATTATTCAGTTAATTAAATTTTTTTATTTTAAATTTTTTAATGATATAAATAATTAAACGTGATATTTAATTGAATTTGAGATAAATATAAATATTTATTTTATATTTCTAAATAGATTTATATAAATTCGGCTAACTGTATATATAATAGGATTTATATTCTAATGGGACATTTTTAGTAGCTATCCTACACGTTGCCTTTTTTAGTGGATAAAAAAAAAAAAAAAAAAGTGAAAGTGACCAATTGGAAAGGGAGGAACCCAATATTCTTTTTATAAACTAATTTAATTTTATAATATATATATATATAAATAATTATTTTGTTCATATATATTTAATATAAATATAACAATAAATAAATTTAAATATATTATTATGAATTTTAAATTAATTTATATTAGATTAATTTATAAATAATATACTGAATTTTGTTGAGTATTTCACTGCTCACTATTTTCATATGTTTTCATCTCTAACCAAATTATTTCAATTTTTTTTATTTTTACTTAATCATGCAATACTAATTTATCTTATTTTATTTTTTTTAAAAAAATAATTTTATTAATTTAAACTAGTAGTACATTAATCAAATATATATATACATATATCTGCTAAAAATTATATAGAATAATAATATAATAAATCGATTTAATATCTATAAATTTAATAATATTATAATAACTAAAATACATATATAATTTCAGTTTTTTATCCGATTGAATGTATATTGTCTATATGAAGTCCATACAAAATAAAATATCGTAACAAAAAAAAATATATACAAAATAATCATTTATTTTAAAATAAATTAATAAAAAAAATATAGACGTAAAAACCAATGGGTGGCTAATTAAGAGAAAAAGAGGCTAGCATGACATTTTATTCTTAAAAATATATGTATTTTTTGGTACATTAAAAATATATATTTATAATTTATTCTCCCTCCATAAGCAAGAAACCAAAATCTCTGCTCCGCCTCCTCTTCTTCAGATTCTCGAGATTTCCAATTCTTTTGCTATCTGCGTTTCAAATGGTTTATATAACTGCCTGGGACGAGTTCGTCGAACGATCGGTGCAGTTGTTCCATGCGGACCCTGATTCTGTGCGTTGCTTTCTTCTTACCTTTTGCTTTACTTCTGTTTGGCTGCCCGAGAAAATTCAAGGAAAAAGATAACTCCAAATAAATATATTTTCATGTAAAAACTACTCATAACGGATTCCTTGGTTGAGTGCTGTTGATACTTAATCATATAAGTCCCCATCAATTCGAGCCCTAAGATCTGATTGTTAATTTTAATTTATTATTCTCTCTCATTCTCTCCGTAATTCTTAGACAAATTAAAAACAGCAGATGAAACGTTTTTCTATTTTAGGCTTTGGCAAGTGTATTGCTGACTTTGATATTTGCTTTGAATTATGGTGTCAAATTGGGGATGCAGACGCGGTATGTCATGAAGTATCGACACTGCGAGGGCAAATTGGTTCTCAAGGTCACTGATAACAAAGAGGTATTGATTTTAATTTATACCTGTATTTCACTTAATGTTGAATGCAAACTATGCATGGATTTACATTTATCTAATTAGCTTGGTGTATATAAGGCTAGTAGAAAGTTAATAATTACGTCACCAATGTCATGGATTGGAAGATTAGTTTCAGCATGTTTGTGTGTAATTAGATATGTTTTAGAATTGAAATTGTATGAAAGTAGATAATGCTACGCTCAGCTCAACTAAGCCTTGATTTCTGAAAAAAAGTTGTGTGGAATTGTTTGTGTGATCTGGGTGTTAGCTTATGGCATTCATCCCAGCTGGCTAAATTGGGGATGTGTTCTTTAATGTTATCTGATACCATACTTGTTTGATTTGACAAAAAACTCAAGTTGATGAATGTATATCTTATTTTTATAAGAGTTATATGCCTACAACCGCAAGTTTACTTTGTAGTTCCATTGCTCTATTTAGGAAGAGAAGATGACATTATAGATGGCAAATTGAGGCCTTTATTTTATTTATTTTTTTTCGGTCGTATAAGATGCTATAAATGCTGTTTTATACTTTTATTGACACATTGGGAGCATGTGCAAGGAGAAGCCTAAAGTTTTTGTATTAGTTCAGAGGCACTCACGTGCTTGTATGATAGCTGAATCTTATTTTTGGCGGGGTTTTTCTGTTTAATCAGTTCTTTTAGATGAATGAACATTCTTATATTTCTTTTAGTAGTTCGTTGATTTATTTGGCCCTATGAACTAGAACATGCACTTGCTATAGGAAATATAAATAATGTTAAATACTTTCACTATTTAGAGTTGCCTAGGGTAAGAGTAATCATTGTGTAAAATCCTGAGGGCGGATAACATTGTGGTGACTATGATGTTGGTAGCTAAGGTATCATTATCATTTTAGCTTCATTAAGTAGAACGCTTTTAAAGTATTAAATGATTTTCAGAAAGCCCAAATGTGCAAATCAGTCCCTAAACTAAGGTCTATAGTGCAAGTTAGGTCATGAACTTTGACTCAGTGTAATTAAGCCATCATAATTCAAAATTAGTGCAATTAGACCTCTTAACTTACACTCCGTCGATGCCATTAATCCATTGCCGTTGAGCTAACTTGATCACTACAAAACGATGTCGTATCTACCCTTTTTTTTTAAACCAAAACGATGTCTTATAATCTGAAGGCAAAACGAACTTCATTTTGTGCGTTTAAAAATTTTAAAAAATATGTCAAATGTGAAAATCAGCCCCTTAACTATATCCTCTAGCATGAGTCAGTCCCACAATTTTTGACTCCATGTGATTAAGCCCATAAAGTTTAAAATTAGTGCAATCAAGCCCCCAAAAAAATTACCTTATATTGAAACGGTGCCACTTTGAAAAAAAAAAAAAAAACTACCCCCTTCAAAATCCCCCATTTTTTAATAATCCCACGTTCCTTAATTCTTAACTATGATATGCAAAGCTTTCTTGCTTGGGATTCAGGGATTTAGAATTTGTAAAGTAAGATTATGACATCATCTTCTTCTGTCTCAATAAATCACAGTGAATGGGTTGAAGAAGTTGTGGCGCCATTGATGTGCTACTGCAATTTCACCGCTTAGAAATGGACTTCATGGACATAATCGAACCTAGATTGAAGGTTTTATGGGTGTTGAAACTACATAGTGAGTTTTTGGCCTTTGATATACAATTTTTAGATTTTAATTTATGCTACAACAGTGTGGTTACCTTGTACGTCTTATAAAGTTAATGGTGTTAAGTTTTATTGAATTAATCAATCCAAAAGTGATTTTATGCCTTATAAGTACATGTCTTTCTTAATTGCATTAGTTATGAATGATTGCAGATATGTTGGGTAAAAAATTGAGACTTGATTGCATTGATTTTAAACTTCGGGGGCTTGATTGCACCGAGTCAATAGTTGAGGGACTGATTTGCGCATTTGCCTTTTTTTTAATTTCAAACTCAAAACGGCGATGTTTTGATTAAATTAACATCAGATTTTTTTTCAAACTAAGACGGTGCCGTTTTAATTGAAGTAAAACGATGCCGTTTCCGGATACTAAGTTGACTCAACAGCTGCTAATCAAGGTATAGTTGAGAGGCTTGATTACCGATTTTATATTTCAGGAGCTTAATTGCACTGAGTCAAAGTTGAGGAGTTGACTCACGCTAGAGGATATAGCCGAAGGGCTGACCTCCAGCTTTTTCAAAAATGAGTGGTGAAACAGAAAATTTCCTTTCAAACAGACATTTGGTAGAAAAAAATAAACCATTAATAATTCTTTTAAGTGCTTATTTGGGTTGTCTAGCTAGTACCTTCATTTGTATAACATGACAGTTTTTTTTTTGGTTTTTATGTATAAATTATTTGCAAGAATTTAAAAAACTGAAAAATTGTTGGGAAAAAAAAAATATATATATATCAGTTTCTTAACTGTATGACTAGGAAATTAAGCATATGTCATGGAATTTAATTTATGTGTCGTTATGATGCTTTCTCCTTTTTACTCCTTGTGTTTATGATCCATCTCCATTAATCTGATAACATGACCAGGAAATGTTGGCACCATTGTTTTTTAGCTCCTTGGGATTTGAAAGCATGTTTTTGGACTCACAAAGTAAAAGTAAAAAAAAAAAGAGATTCAAATATAATCGTCTGTTGCTTAAAGGCATGGGCAGGAAATTAAGCTTATATCATGGAATTTAATTTCTGTCATATTGATGCTCTCATTTTTACTCTCCTTGTGTTCATAATCCATTGCCACTACTTTGATGGCTTGAACAAGAAACTTTTGGCACTCTCAATGGAGAATCCTAGCCCCTGAACTATACAATGTCCTAAACCAAGCTCCAACATATGCAACATGGTTAATTCTCCATGTATTTAAAAGGTACCAAAGATGAAGGGCATGGAAAAAGAAAAGAAAAGAAGTTTATGATGTTTGATCACTGATGGAGCCTTCTTGCTACTTCAACTTTCGCCTCTGTGCCTTTAAGCCTAGGAGGAATATTCTTGCTTGTTGGCTGCCTTGATTCCTTGAGTGTGAGGCTTATAGCTATTAAAAGAATAAAGAAACAAGTTGATTGAATATTGCATTGGTGTTTGATCACTATGGCTTATCAAATGTCTAAATTTTTTTTTTCATTCATTGTTATTGCTTCTTTGTCCTCATTTTCTGAACCTCTTCAGAAGCATCAGTAGCAGGGGGTTGGGAAGTAGTTCATCCAAGACATAGCCTATTTTCTCGGATTTGAGAATAATTCTCAAATTCCTAAGTCAATTTAGGAAATTGGTGCCAGTGTTTGTTTCCATTAAAGATCGCAAATTCACACTTGTAGACATGATGATGAAGTAACTAGTAACCTAGATGTAAAGTAGATCATGTTAGAGAATGTACATGAATGCATTAAATTAGGTCTTTAATAAAACGCATTATGACTTCCACTATTTTATTACGATTTTATAGCCTTCATTATGAACTCGAGAAAACCCATTGGAAGTTCTCTTAGTAGGTCGGTATCCAATTCTAACTTAGAAATGACCTTGAGTGTGCTCAACAAGTCTTCTTAGGTCAAATTGGTAGGTATTTGATCCATGTCAATTGCATCCCGCATATGCAACTACCGAATTGTGCTATCAACTGATTGATATGTGCACATATCATTGGACTATCAACTTTTGATGCGTGTATATTTCATGTACACTTACCCAACATCGCCTCCAATTCACATTGACTTTGAGTGTACCTAACAAATCAATAGAATCGGTTAAGTCCAACCTATTAATCATGAAATCACATTTCAATGGTTCGAATATATTCTTATAGAGCGGGTTTGAGTGTGCTCAACAACCCTACACCTAGAAAAACTCTGTTTCTCCCCATATTAATGGAAAACGTTAGACTTAATTATTATTTATCGAGAGATTTTGTTAATTAAGTGTCATCATGTTATTTTAGCATGCGTTTATATATCCATTCATCACAAGAATATATAAAAGATAGTTACACTAACGGCATGATATGATTATGGACATACTAATGTCAATTCCTTGAGCCAAATAGAAATTGACTAGGTCTCACTTAAGTATATGCATGAGTTACAACCCAAAATAGAAATTCAAAATTTCTAATTCTAATTCTTCATCTTTATGGCACATCTTCCTTGTTTCTTGCTCCTTTGTATCTTCAATTTTTCCTAATCCTATGTAATTTAATTACATATTTTCAAAAAGAAAACCTCAAGTTACAAAGGATGGGAGTGAGATGAAAAAAGAAATACACGATAAATAAGGAGAGGCAGGGACACACAAGCTTTATTTACCATAAAAATAAAATTAACCATGCATGTTCAATCACATTGGGCTTAGATCTATAATCATCCATCATGCAATCCACACACTCCTAGCATGCATTCTCTAATGCATAAAATAAAGGTAAATTAGATAATGACATTTTGATTTCAATTAGAAAAACTGGTTTCAATAGTTGAACCGAAATTGTCTACTTTTGTCGATTCAGTGGTGCCTCGACTGATGTTTTTGAGTGTTTTGCTTTTTTGCCAGTGTCTCAAGTTCAAGACAGACCAGGCACAGGATGCTAAGAAGATGGAAAAGCTGAATAACATTTTTTTCACTCTGATGTCTCGTGGGCCAGATGGTATAACCTTTCTCTGCCTTTTCATTTTAAAATGGATCGTAATTTGTATTTACTGTAGCTGAAATATGGTCCTGCTGAGAAATTTATAGAAACTCTTGGATCTTAATGTGTCAAGGGTGATTTTAACTAGTTTTTTCATCTTTTTTTTTTCTCTTATGGTTCAGCGGATATATCAGAAGTAACAGGGAAAGAACAAACTGAACCACAGCCTGGGAAGAAAGGAAGGGGAAGGAAACAATAACTTTGTTAGCTACTAGACAAAAAGGATTCAGAAATACCTTACATGAATTGTGAATGAATTAAGTAATTTTTTGCAGTTCTCTTAGACACCATGTGGAGGCTCCTATTTATGTCAATTTTACTGGTAAAGATGAAAAATGCGAGATCCTGTTTCTCTTTTGTCCCTTTTATCTGAAATTCTGTCTGAATTAAAGTTTCTTGATACCAAGTACTTTTGAGTTTGTCACACAATTTTCCCTTCTACGGTTCATTATTTGCACGATTTTGGGGTGGTTACGCCATTTGCTGCCCACTACTTCAGAAAAAAAAAATGCA
Source organism: Balakata baccata (assembly GCA_949630135.1). Classification (NCBI taxonomy): domain Eukaryota; kingdom Viridiplantae; phylum Streptophyta; class Magnoliopsida; order Malpighiales; family Euphorbiaceae; genus Balakata; species Balakata baccata. The sequence goes on along the minus strand of CATIWF010020674.1, from coordinate 16,606 downwards.
TTACCTTTAATATGTTATTTATGTTAATTTTACTGGTAAAGGTGAAAAACGTGGGATCCTGTTTCTCTTTTGTCCCATTTATCTGGAATTCTATCTGAATTAATGGTTTCTTGATACTAAGTACTTTTGAGTTTGTCACACAATTTTCCCTTTTACGGTTCGTTATTTGCGCGTCTTTGGGGAGGTTACGCCATTTGCTGCCAACTACTTGAGGAAAAAAAAAATGCATTACCTTTAATATGTTATTTTCATTGATGGCGATCCAAGGGGTAAGCTTGTGGTTGTACCATGTGAAGGTTCTTGATACGATCAGAATAATCATTGGCCTGTTAGAGATTCTGGAATGGAAAGAGTGATAATTGTTGGGAATCAGATGCGGAAGCATTTGCATAACTTGAAATGTTTGATCATCAACCAAGGACAATGTCATCAATATGCCAAAGCATTGAAAAGGAATATGAATAATGAAAGCAGCAACCTTTGTTTTTGCATTGATGCAGAGGCAGGCAAAAGTGATGGATCATAAACGAACTGAATCGTCTAGAGGATGCTTTCTCACTGTCTACAGGTTAGAAATCCAAATTTCAATTTATAATTTCAAATGCTGCTTTTCCAGTGAAATGCATTTGAATGGTAGATCCTCAATCTGATGCATTGACCCCATGCATGTACCTGCAAGTGTCGTGTCATATCTTACATGGTTGAATATTTGTGGTGCATTGATAGAATGTGGGCTCCACCGTTTTAAAGACGCATATGTCTTGTTTGACCCTGAGAATACTCTATGAATTTGATGACTTAACTACAAAGTTGAGAGTTGGATGGTAATAATTTTAGCATTACTTGAGAATCCTTCCCTTTTAATCAAAAGGAAAAGGGGATAACTAAGTCATTATCCTTGAACTTATCAGTAATTATAAATGTTATTTCTAAACTTCTATTTTGTTATGCAAAAATTCTTTCAAGTTTATCTGTTTATTGTCAAACTCACTATTAATACGTAATGACAAATTTAAACACAATGAATATAATTAAGTCAAAGAAAAGTCGTGATTAGTTGATTTATTAAATAAAAAACTTAATATATGATAATAGGATCATTCTCATACTAGTAGAAATAGAAAAATTATTGTCTCTGATAGAATTTATGTAGATCAAATTAATAAAAAAGTCACGATGAATCAAATAATTTGTATATTAGTTTGTCTATGTAAACAAGAATTTCTTGTAGAAATAATACATACAAGGATTTAGCAGTAGCAACTAATGGCGTGAGACAAGGATTTGGACGGACTCCAATTTGGGGTGGCCGACTAGCGGAGTCCTCCAAACTCCAATAATTGCCGTACCTCATTTCCTCCTCAGATTCCAATGCGCTTCTTTCACTTTTTAGGCATTAGCCCACTTAAAAAGGAAAAGTGTCTTTAGATCCATGTGCCATTGAAGGGTGTGAAATTCTACTCCTTTACCTCAAAATAACAAGCCCATTGAAGAAGACATTCTTCATTTTAAAGCCAAAGATGGACGGCAAAGCTTTTTTTTTTCTTGGGACAAAGTGCAAACTTATCTTTTATTAACACAGTGTATATATGACATTATTGTCTTAATTTAATGGGTGTGTAGTGATTTTATTCCCTCATTAAAGACAATTATTCCCTATGCATATGTGGGCTGGGATTAGTTGTTTCTGTTAATCTTTTTGATGAGGAATGTTTCAAAAGAAAGAAACAGAGGACGCATCATGGGATTCCTAGACCATACTGTAAATTAGCAAAAGAATAACTAAGTAAAAAATTATGGCGGATGCATAAATGCCATGTTGCCCTTTTATGTGAAAAAGGGAACTGTCCTTAACATTCCTATTTCACTGTTTAACAGGTCCCCAAAAAGAGGTAGATAAATCATTGTAAAGCTCTATTACTTACGTACCTAAATGTAATCAAAAGATGTCGTGCTTTAGCTTTTTTTTTTTTTGAATAAAGTTTTGCCTTGGCTATTATTTCCCCAAAAATTGAATGGGTGGATCCCTAATTTTATTGGTAATTAAATGATTAACAGCTCTACTTCTATATTGCTTTTCTCACTTATACTGCTTATTATCATATGCTTTGATTCTTTTTTCCATCTTTTTTCCATCTTTTTTTCTTTTCCACGTTAATGGTAATGTCATAATTGGCCTAATGTAACGTACTGAATGTGGAACACCTTAAGAGTATTGTGTATGTGAAGACTCTATATTCTTGTTGTCTTAGAAAAGGATGCCTTGAGGAAACTTCCCTTTTCTATTTTATATATATATATATATATATAATTGTTTCGTTTTGTCATTTTTCTCTCTAAAATTTTTTTTCATCTATTTAGCCTTCTATATTTTGGTTCATCTTGATACCTGCGAATTTCTTTCATCCATGAATAAAAGGCATTGTGTGATGCGTATAGAGTGAATAATATATTTGTAATTAATCAGAAAGGGCAAACGCAACGTTTTATAAAATTAATAGGTGTGGAATGGATAAAAAATCGAATATAGGAACTAAATGGACAAAAAAAAATTTAGAGAACAAAATAAACAACAATGATAGGAGGTCTAATATGCAAACTGATTCCAGCTAATTATACTAGCCATATCTTATAATGATCCCATTGATTAATTATATTTTAATGTCTTATTGCAATTGCAATTGAATACTAATCATTGATTAATTTGTAGAGCCCTCCACTTAATGGTCATTTTGTCTACCAAATAGAAATAGAATTTCAAGATTTTCAAAATGATAATAAAAAAATATTAATTCAAAAACATCTTATATCCCAGCATTTTGAAATAAAAGAAAAAACATCTTATATTCCATTATATCACAGCATTCCACAAAGATATAAACTTACCTTTTACATGTATAAAAATAACATTAGTTAGTATGGATGGAACTATACCATTATCTTAATGCACCCTCATATTAATTAAGAGCATTTTGAAAAACTAAAAAATAATATAACAATTCGTATGTTATTGATAAAAAGGCACATTATAATGAAATTTAATAAATTAATAATATTTTTTTATAAAAAAAATGACTTAAAATTTGATATAGATAAAAAAAGAAAATTTGTTATTTTTGTAAAACAAAGAGGACAAGATAGATGGTCCACGAGAATATATTCCCTCAAAATTATAAAATAGAGAAAATGAATGATTTCTATGCTTTTTTTTTTAAACGAATAATTTCTATGTTAAATATACTAAAATAAAAAAATATAAATTAATTAAAAACTATTAATGTTAATATATCATTATTTATATAATGGTTAAACTATATTGGTAAATTATTAATGTTAAGCAGCTAATCATACTTTGTCTTTATGAAATTATCATTATATGCGCACCAATCAGGCAAGTAAAAACAAATATAAAACTAAAAAGTACGTATATATAATATATTTGCAAGCAATTTGAATTTAATTAAACCTTTAATTAATTAAAATACCCACAAATTGAGCATAGAAAAAACAATAATAATTAATATTATAATTTGGCTTAATAAACAATGAAGTTGCTGCTGCTTGTAAAAATTTATATTCTCAAAATGAAGGGTGTGACAAATGGAACTATGTAAATATTTAATTATGATAGTTGAGGAGATTGGGTTTAATTAACAAGGAATGAAAATGAAAGCTCTTTAATTAAAAGGCAATTATTGTAAGTTGACATAGAGATATTGCGTTCCTCAAAAAGAGTTAATTGCAAAAAATTTTAAATTTTAAAAACTGTTTTTATACAGAAATAAAAAAATATATATATAATTTTTAAAAACAGATTTAAACAAATAATTTATAAAAAATAAAAAAAATCAATCAATAAAATAAAAAATTTAAAATCTATTTTTAAAATATTTAATAATAATTCCAAACACTACATGTGCCTGTCTCATTTATTCTATAAACTACCGCCTACCATTAAATTTTAATTTCTTCAATCACCGCTCTCCCAAATATATATTTTCCTCCTTCCATTATTACCCATTTTCCAAAATTTAATATTTAAAAATTTTAGAAATATAGGTTTTTTATAATGTGAAAATAACTATTTTTTAAAATTTGTATTGGATAGATTCATTAAAAAAATAAAATATTTTTTATCAATTTTAAAAAAATATTTTATATTTATAGTTTAAATTTGAAATTTTTAACTTAAGAAAAAAATGAATTCATATTATTTCTTTAATAAATTTTATTATAAATATGATATCTCTCTACTTTTTACTCCTAAAATACACTTAAAAATAGCATCTTCAGATACAAAAAATACATAAATTTTTATAAAAACAGTATATAATTAATGGGTTATTTTTCTTTTATTAAAAAAAAAAAAGAAGGAATTGCTTCATAGGTCACATAAATATTAATACATGCTTATAATATTAGAATAGAGTAATGAATGAAAGCTGTGAAGTCAACGGTGGTGGCCCCTCAAATGGGCCCCATTCCATGTCAGATTCTGATTCCCAACAATCTTTGCTTCCCCAGCGCAGGATAGCAGAGAGCAGAGTTTTCCGCAGTCAAAAGGAGGACATAAAAGCTTCACCTAGGGGCACGTGCCGGAGACTAAGGGAGGAGTTGACACGTGACGAGATTCCGTTGGAATTATATTTTCAAAACGGCTAATTTTTAATTAGGATGTCTTCCGCTCGGAAGCGGACCCCACCGAGGGTCATGGCGGTGGCGGACATTTTGATAAGCTGCGCAGACTGTGTGTGATAAATTATTTTTTTTTTTTGTGGAAAAATGAAAAAAAAAAAAAACAAATTGCTTGTTGCGATTTGCCCTTTGGTTTAAACAAAAAAGTCAGAAGAATTGCCTTTTATTTATTTATTTATTTGTTTGTTTTCTTAACAACCCTGAAAACACAATATTGACTTTCATTAACTTTCATTCCTAATTTTGTAAACAAACCTTGGCCAATTTTAATAAACAGAGCTTGAACTCAATTATAAATTCAAAAATTATCTTAAATTCGAATACGAATTTAATACTATTTAGTTTGTTTGTTTACAAATTTATTCGTATATAAATTTGTAAATATATCCATTTAAAAATTTAAAAAAAAAATTATTGCTACTAAAAAATAAAGGATTAATTTCTTTTCTTATTACAAAAAACAATAACTTTACTGTCTTTGCTTAAAAAACAATTTGTTTCTGTTTTATACATTTAAAAATTTTAATTGAAATAATTATAATTTTATATTAAATGCTAGAATATATTTAATTAGGATATTGTTAGAAATTTAAGTACTAATAACTCATATATAATAGGAGCATAATAAATTTTATAATTAAATTTTTAAGAAAATAAAAAATATATATATTATTTTTTCGAAACATACATATAAAAATAAAAGTTAACATATCTTTTTAAAATTGATGGGGCGTTAGTAAAATGATGAATCAGTAAATTTAAACTTGAAAATATCAGAAAACTAACATAATTATGATTGATATTTGTGTTTTTTTCAAATTTATGATATTATAATGTTGATATTTGCTTAACCTTATTAATCATTAGTCTGAAAATTTGGATGATATAAATCATTGATAATTTTTTTGATTTAAGCTTATTAATTATTAATGTGATAACTTGAATGCAAATAATAAACTATAAATATCTTGTTTGGTATTGCATTTAAAAAATGCATTTTATTTTTAACTTTTTTAGAATTTTGAAAACTATTTTAAAAGAAAAGTAAGTAATTACATATTTTTCATAGAAAAATCAGTTAATTAAATAAAATAAATTCTAAATTTACTTTTTGTACACCAACATATAACAATAATTCCAAATATTTCAAAAGATACATATAGTTCTATTTCTACATATATTTAAAAAATTAATTAATTTAGTTAAATTAATAATATTTGCTTGATATTTAAAAAAAATATCATACATTTATTATTATCTTGAAAATAGTCATTTAATATGTTTAATGTAAAACTCAAATTAATACTCATATAAATGTCAATTAATTTCAAAAATTAATTAAAACAAGAGTTAAAAAGACTAAATAAACATTTAGATATATTTAATAACGGTAAATAATTGAACAAATTAACTAAAATTCAAAAAAGGTAATTGATTTATAATTTTGGATAGTTTAAAATAGAAAGTGAGACAATCTTTTCTTGATGGATAAAGTAGTAAATTGTATATTGTAAAGAGGAAAAAAATTTTCCAAAAAAATTTTATCTTCTGTCATTATTTTCTCTTATCCCCAACTAATCAAGAAGTGAATATTAAAAATGAAAAGTGTCGTTAGCATTCCTTAGTTGTATATAATGAATTGAGGAATGTTAAGCACATTATATTTTTCAGCACTCTTAAAAATTCAATTATTGATTGGCGGGTGATGAGAGAGAATAAAGAAAAAAAATTATTTTTAAATTTTTTTCTCTCAAATCAACAACTAACTAGAAGTGAGTGTTAAAAAGTGTTGAAAATAGATATTATTCTAAGAATTTCTCTAATGAATTTGGTAATAAAAGAATAGTAAGGATACTCTCAATTTTCAACACTTTCCAATAATTATTTTATGGAAAAAATTGTAGATAGATTCTATTTATAATGTCATTCATAAATTAATTCAATTATTTATTGATATGTATTTAATTGATTTATTCTCATTGGTTGATGTATACATATCAATAATTTATTAGATTAATTTATAAATGATATAGCAGGTAGAGTCTATGTAAAAATTTCTCTATTTTCTGATTGATTGTTAATTAGAGATAAATTTTTAAAAATAAAATTTTATTTTCTATCTACTTATATCACCAACTAAGAGGCTGATGCTAAATAGTGTTAGAGAGTAAAAAATGTTCTTAGCACTCCTATTTGGTAATGTGATATCCTTTTTAATGGAAAATCCTCTAATAAATAACATCATTAATGAAAAGGATGTTATCTCATTGATTGAAAATGTTGAATTTGCCAACAACAAAAAAAAAAAAAGAAAAATATTGAATTTGCCCATGTTCGTTGACTTGTGTACTAACAATACACCTTACCTTAATAAAAAATTTGCATCCAAACAAAGACCTAACTACATTAAAATAAAGCCACTAACTACATACAGATTCACTGATGTTTTCTTGTTAAAAAACTAGGTTGGTAAGACCAGTTTTTTTTTTTTTTTTTGGTTGGTTATTTATTTAATTATTTTCTTAACCCATTAGAAAGTAAAACTTTCTCTCTTCCCAAAAAATACAATTTATCTTTTTATTTATTAAATAATAGTATAATAGATAAAAAAATAATTAATATTTATTAATAACAGTGAAACATCATCCATTTAAGAATAAAATAAAAAATTTAAACAATATATATTTAGTAACAAAAGATATAATTTATAAAATTATAAAAAAATTATTTACTCAAGGGACAAAAAGAAAATCATAATTAAGCTTTCAATTATGCAAAGCCCTTATTAGCTGTGAATATTAACATGCAGAAGTAGGAGACAACACAAAAAAACAGAGCGCACCTGGAAGTACAAAAACTGAAGATGGGAAATAGAGTTTTACAAACCGTCCAATCCGTCTAAACCGAACTAATTCGAATTAATCCATAATCAAACTGCGGTTTTACAAAATATAGTAAACTAAATTGATTTATATTTTTTTTAAACTACATTTTGTAAATTGAATTGAATTTTTCAGCAATTTGCACAATTATTTATACTAATTTTTTTATTCATAATACAAATTTGAAATCATAAATTTTTCTAAATTATAATTATCATAATATATCTTTACATTTATTATTATCTTATTAAAAAAGTAAAAGTAATGATTATATTTATTTATATAAAAATATGTTGTATACTTAGAAAATTAATAGATTATTTATAAATATATAATTCTTATATTTTATAAATATAAATCCCATTGATCATGGGGACGGTGATATGGAAGAAGCATTTCTAAAAAAAATATTGGAGGAGTCATCGATTGATAATAAAACGGAACTAAATGGGTAGATGATGAAGCTTTGTGAATAATTGGTTAAAAGATATAATATATTATATTGGTGTAAGTTTGATGCTTCAAAATTTCCTATGCTTACAAAACTCGCTTTTAACATTTTTAATTTCAATGGTTGTTTCGAAACTCGCTTTTAGCATAAGTGGAAAAATTATTAATTCATTTGAAGTTCATTATCTCTTAAAAATGTGAAGGTTCTTGTGTGTACACAAAATTGATTGCGTCCAAGACTATTCCTCTTGACTTTCAAAAAATATTGATGTATAAAAAATTTTGAAGAAATCACATAAAATAACAAGTTTTCTTTTTTTCCAAAAATGTAAAATTATCTTTTTGATGCACCAGTTCTAACATCCTTTTTTTTTATATAAATTTTTGGACATAGTACAGTTAACAACTAATGTTGAAGTTGAAAATAATAATGATGATGAATATGAATGATTAAATAGGAAAATAAAATTTTTATTTTTTTTATATTTAATTCAAATTTAAAATTTTTGAATTTTCTATATTTATTTTTATTGTAGGTTTTATTATTGCAGTCTTATTTATGTTGAATTTTTTGTACTTCAATTGAGTAATTTGATTATAATTTATTGTTGTATTTTCTCTTATAAAATTTCTATTGTAATTTTTATAACAAAATTTGATATTATATACTTTATGTAGTAAACTGAAAGTTTATGGAATATTATATATATTTATTTGTGAGACATTATAAAAAAAATGTAAAAAATATATAAAATTAAGCTGCAAACTGATCCAATCTAATATGCAATTGTGGATTGAATTTTTTTATATTTATGAATTGGATTGAATGAAAAAAATTTTAATCAACAAATTGTGGATTTAATCAAATGTTATGTTTAATCCGCACTTACCCGATTTGTGAATACCCCTAAAGAGAAGTTGTTATAACATGGATTTCGGTCCATATAATATTATGAATCAATGTCATAATTTTGTAAATAAATCAAACTTATATAGTTATTAAAATACAGTGATATTTTTATAAATATTCATCATCTGTCATCAGGTAAAATGTTCACTAATCTATTTAAAAATGTTCATTTGTTATAAAATAAAAGTTTATTATAAATAAAGTAAATAATGATTAGCTAATTCAGAAAATATAATTTGTTATAAAACTAAATATTCGTTATAAATAAAATAAATGCTCGTTATAAAAATGTTTATTTGTTATAAAATTGAAAGTTCATTACGAATAAAATAACAATTTATTAGTTTATCGAGAGATATTCATCACGAATAAACTGAAAATCCAAAAATTCATTATGAATAAATTAAAATTTTATTAGTTTATTGAAAAATGTTTATACTTATAAAATTGAAATTTTGTTATAAATAAAGTAAAAGTTAATTAGTTTATAAATAAAATAAATATTAACTTATTTATTATAAATATTCATTATAAATAAATTAAAAATTTATTACGAATAAATTAAATATTTATTAATTTATTAGTAAAAAATTTATTATTTTATTAATAAATATATTTTTTATATATTTAATTTAATGGAGAAAAAATGGATAATATTTTTAATAAATTAACGAATTTTTAGTTTATATGTAATGAATTATTAGTTTATTTGTAATTAATATTTTTTAATAAATTAATAAATTTTTATTTATAATAAATATTTTTTAATAAATTAATAAATTTTTATGTTTATAATATTGCTAACATGCTAATTAAACTATGATCGTAATGCATATTGATCGGAATCTATAAGATAATTTGCACCTAATCGAAAATAGTAATTTTTTTTTAAATGTAGAAAGAAAAAAAAAATGAAGATGAATAAAAGCAGCTGAATTGAAAGAGGAAAAAGGAAAAGGGAATAACCGTGGTCTTTGAGAGGGACCCACCTTCAAATCTGTGACAGCGACGGCAGTTTCATTTCTTTAGCAGCTCCTTGCGGCAACTTCTTAATATTAATGAACTCTCTCTCTCTCTCTCTAGAAAGAACAGGGGAAGAATTAAGTAGATTAAATTAAAGAATGGAGCTTTGTATTTTTATGGGTTGTGTGTGAATTCTAAAACAAAGTCTCTCCTTTCACACCTTTCAGTCTCGAAGCTACTGAGGACAAATCTAGGGCCTCACACCTCAACAAAGTTCATAGAGGTCTGTTCCTTTTGTTCTCCTCTTTCCTTCAAGTTTGACCCTTTTTTCCTGTTAATATAGCTCTTATGGTTTGGTCCTCATCTGGATTTCTCTGCTTCCTAATTAAATTTGATATTTTGGGGCCAAAGTTATGTTCTTGACTAATTAAAGCCTTTTGAAAACTGATTTTTTTTTTTGGAGTATTTATTGAAAGTTCATCCTTTTATGGTATCGGGTTCAGCCAAAAATGGCAAAATGGGCTTTAAATTTTTTAGTTTTTTTCCCTGAAGATCTATTACTAATCTAGGTTTTTGGGTTTTTTGGAGTTTTTGTGCTCTTTTATCTTGGTACTTTGGCTTTTTGCCCTTTTTGGTGATTAAAGATTTTTGGGAGTTTGGGATTATTATGGAGGAGGTTGAAGAAGCTAACAAGGCAGCTGTGGAGGGCTGCCACAAAGTTTTAAATTTGTTATCTCAACCCCAAGATCAGGTCCAGTATAGGAATTTAATGGCGGAAACTGGGGAAGCTGTATTTAAGTTCAAGAGAGTTATTTCTCTTCTAAATAAAGGTTTAGGTCATGCTAGAGTTAGGAAACTGAAGAAGCTACCGACCCCTTTATCCCAAAGCATCCTTTTAGATAACCCAATTCATAAAACGGATAATCCATTTCTTCAATCTAGTAATTACTTTGATAACCATCCAATTCAGGAATTGGGTTCTAATTCTAAGAATTCCCTCTCTTTGGGGAGTCCATCTTTGGAGTTGAGTTCAAATGGGAAAAACCCTCTCCACCTTGCTCAACAAACATCATCAGCACGCTATCACTTCCTTCAGCAACAGCAACAACAGCTACAGCAACGTTTAATGCTCCAGCGGCAGCAGGAGCAAATGAAGCAACAAGCTGAGATGATGTTTAGAAGGAGCAACAGTGGAATTAGTCTTAACTTTGATAACTCCAGTTGTACTCCTACAATGTCATCTACTAGATCTTTCATATCTTCCTTGAGTATAGACGGTAGTGTGGCAAATTTAGAAGGAAGTGCATTCCATTTGATTGGGGCACCTCGCAGCTCGGATCAGAGTTCACAGCAACACAAGAGGAAGTGTTCTGGAAGGGGAGAAGATGGAAGTGTGAAATGTGGAAGCAGTGGTAGATGCCATTGCTCAAAGAAGAGGTAAGCATTTACCGCATATACTAGCATTTTGCAAATATCTGTCTTTCCGTTAATGAAGAGGATGTTAGATTTCATTTTATTTACTTTTTAATGCTGAACTGGCGTTAATGGCAGAAAACATAGAGTTAAGAGATCGATCAAGGTACCTGCTATCAGCAACAAGCTCGCTGATATCCCTCCTGATGATTATTCATGGAGGAAGTATGGGCAGAAGCCAATCAAAGGTTCTCCTCATCCTAGGTACGTTTTCTTCTGATTTTGAAATGTGCTTAGTTACAAGAGGTTGTTTAAAGTTATATTGTAAAATTGTCATATGCCCCTGCCAATTCGTTTATTTCATTGCAGATTGTAGTCTACTTATTGTACTTTTTGATTTGCATGTAGATCCACTAATTTCTTATTGAATATCCTCATGTACCACATTAATTATTCATCGACGGCTCTCTGCCCACCCTTTTTAGCCCCAGTTTTTCCTATTTTTGGAGATCACTGAAGTGAGCTAGCCTAATTCCATTGCATTGGTTAATCTGACAACCACCATTATGTTGCAAAGTCTTGATAACACAACCGACTCATGGACTATTGTACATATACTTTTTTTTTTCCTCTGCTTGTTACCTTTCAATGATAGGGTGTTATATGAACTAGCTTTCACTGGGATAAGAAGAACAGCTAAAACCTCTGCTTTTGCTGTTTTTATCAGAAGTCTTGTGATGATATTGGTGAGATTAGGCAGTTACTGGGAGTCTATTATATCTATTTTTCACTTGTTCAGTTTCTTTTTCATGTCTCTGGGAAAATGAGGCAAATTTGCTTCTGTTCTCTTGTCAAATTGTATTAGTGTGGTTATTTATGATTCATGATCACCCTCAATTGGGCATAACTCTTACCTTACTTGACACATCCGCAAACTGAGAAACAGCCTTGCAATCTGTTTCTCACTCTCTTCCCAACCCCCACTGCATTTTATAGTATATTAGTTTTTTATCATAACTGGTTAGAATAATTTGTTGCTGCAGTTCAACAATCTTAGGAATTTGATTTGCTACAATGCTAACTTTCTGAGGAACTTTTTTGGATTGAGAAGTCCTTTTTGAACTGTGCAGGGGTTATTATAAATGTAGTAGTATGAGAGGTTGTCCTGCAAGGAAGCATGTTGAAAGGTGCCTAGAAGACCCATCCATGCTTATTGTCACTTATGAAGGTGAACATAACCACCCAAGGATGCCATCTCAATCTGCAAACACATAATTCTCATGTGGGTCATTTCAAGCCTCTTACTGTTCCATTAATCAAATTTGTTTATGAATGGCTTCTGTACATATTTTGCATCGTCAATGCCTAGAATATATTTGGATTTTTCTTTTTTGACTATGGGGAGTTGGCTTTTCGAGCCTTCTTAGCAATTAGGCCGGCGAGCTTGAAGTTGAAGCACCGATACAAGAAAAGTGTACAATGGGGTGGGGTGCGCTTTAAATTGTAAGAAGTTTTTCATTTTCCATGGCAATCAATGCTTGAAACAATTTAGAATTTTCTTCTCTAGTTGATGATAACTTAATTGTTGTGTTTGCCTTTTCTATGGACTAATATGGTACTGTACTTCAACAGTAAGAATTAAAGTCTTGTGCATTTGAGTAGGGTTACAAATAAGGGCGGAGACACATTCATTTGAAGTGGACAATTACACTCCCTCAATTTTTTAAAATGTATGTAATAATATTTATATCATTTTTTAAAATTTGCTCATTTTGAAGAATAATGAAAGTCTATCTTTACACTACATGACTTGGAATTCTGGCTCTGCTGCTGGTTACAAAGCGAGAGTCAGAATTGTTTTAGGGTGGCAATAGTGCCCATGCTTTAAAACTAGAATATTTTTCTTTCATAAAATCATTTCAGTGCATCACTAACTTTCCCTTTGTTTGATCTTCTTATGAGGGAATTATTCAAAATTTGTTCAAAAACCTCAAAAGTGTCTAAGCAACAATGCATGTGACTTACAGGGGGACCAATATGGGCTATCATGCTTTGATCTATCGCTATGTATCATGAGCATTTATATTGTCCTGGAATAAAATTCCCAAGTCTTGAAAATTATCAAAGCAAAGGCATTCTCTCTGGACTCTGACCTACCCTTATTAAGTGTTAAAAGGTGAGAGTATCCCTCCTTCTGCAATACATTGTAAGCCCTAATTTCTATTCATTCAATATATCCAACCAAATATTGATCCAGTTGTGGTGTCAATGGCGGTGGGACATATAGAACTATGAAACGAGAAGGGCAAATTTGACATTAAAATTTTAGTCATGGTAGTTATGATTATCAGTTTATCGCCCAAGTTGAGTAAGGTCGGATTCATCTTTTCAAATTATTATGTATATATAGTTGTTGCAGCGTGATTTTCCAACCTTTAAACAAAAGTAATTTTGACCAGCTATATATCTTTTCTTTGTTCGTTTGGAGATCTAGTGTATTGTAAGCTATTTAATATGAGTAATTATTCATTTGCATTCACTATAAAAGTATTAAACTTATATCAATATTGGTGGATGATGGTCAAGAGACTTGAATTCACAACTTTCTCCAATTTACACAAATAGAATACCAATCAAGCCACATTTTGAGAAGCTCCAGCTACATATCTTTTTTAGTTGTGCCTCAAAATTAATTTACCATCTAATTACTATATTTATTAACAAGTAGGCTTTCTTAATCTTGGTCAGAAAGATTATTTCCCTCTAACCTAATAAAATGCTCTATTTATGAAGAATATGCTTCTGATGTAATGAGTTTTGACCATCACCTGTTCCTTTTCTAATTTGGTAAGGATAAACAAGTGATGTTAGAAAGTTGAAAAATAATTTCCTTTTCTTTTCCCTTCTATTTTTTCCATAAAAAATGGAAAAAGAAAATGTTATTCTTATAAAAATCAGTTGAAGTGGGTTTGGTAAAGCCCAATCTACCAAACAGATAATAAAAGGCCTATTTTTTTTTTTTGGTGAGAAAATTTCATGGATTACAGAAATTTTTATATATTTTTTATTTTTATCCCTAGTTTCTATTTTTTCATTTGCACCAAAAATTATTTTATTTGTACCTATTTTTTTAATTTTCATTTTTAGAGAGAGAAAGAGTGGTTACAAACTGTAATTTTCGAGAAGATTTTGTTCAAAGGTGGAGATGAAAAAAAAGAAGAAATTTGCTCGATTTACTTAGAGATAATAAAGGAAGGAAATTTGTGTGTGCCGTTTCCATTTTGTAGGAATATTTATCATTATATACATTTGACTATGTTTTCCTAAACATAGTCATTGCCCAATGTATCGTTTTCATGTTTGGGATCATTAGAATTTAGTTATTGTATGTATTTGTTTATTAATCATTAATTATCTTTTATCCTTCAAAGGTATGTCTAAGATATATCAAACTTTATAGCTTTTGTTCACAACTGTTTTAGGCCGAATATATCTCCGAAATATACTAAATGTATGACCAAGATATGCCAGACTTTATAGATTGTTGTTGTAAGTATTTTATATTGAATGTAATTCCAAGATATACCCAAAGTATGTTTAAGGTATATTTGACTTTATAGCCTTTGTTCACAACTATTTTAGGCCGAAGATATCCTTAAGGTATATTGCACTTTATAATATTTGTTCATTACTGTTTTAGGCCGAAGGTATCCTTCATTATTGTTTTAGGCTGAAGGTATCCCCAAGATATACCTAAGGTATGTTCAAAATATATCGAATTTTATATCATTTGTTCACAACTATTTTAGGCTGAAGGGATCCTCAAAATATATCAAAAGTGTACAAGAGGTGCAAATGTAATTATAGAAAGTATTTTTCAATAAAATTGAAAAAAATACGGAGAGCATGTAAAATGTAATTATTTCCCTTTTTTTTTTTGGTATTTATGAAAAATTTTCTTGTTTCTATTCATTTAGAGTTGAGTCATCTTTTCCAATAAGCCCTAACTTATTTTTAGGGAATTTTTTGAAAACTTTTAAAATATTTCAATACTTCCGTTTAAATTTTTTTTAAAATTATCAAAAATACCTAAAAAAATTACAAAAATATCTATATTCAAAAAATCATCCAAAAATATACCAAAAAGTGCACAGTTAATATATCTCCTGTGTATATTGGATATATCTTAATTTTATGTCCTTACAAATATCTTGATTATATCTTGGTTCAATATGCCTTTGCTATACTTTAAACATGTCTTAGATATATCTTATAAATATTTTAGAAATTTATTGAGAATACTTTAAATATACATTTATTGAATTGACCAAAAAAATATATATATAGCCTTCAACTAAGCCGCCATACAAATTATATTTATAAAATTAAAGATGAAAAGACGAAGAAAACTAGAGCTTTGACGCTCGTCTTCAAATTCTCTCTCCTCTAATGGGTTCAATTCATGTCATTCCACCATTGGAAATCTCATTCAACGCTTAACCTGAAATTTCAAAAGCAATAGCCATAATCAAACAGTAATCCAAAAAATAGACAAGGAAAAAAATTGAAAATCAAATGAATTATAGGTACACTTTGAAAGGAAGCTTTGGATCGGAGGTGAGCTTCACCTTGAACGAGATGCATGCAGATGCGTGAGGAACATGCAAGTATGGGACACGAGTAGATCACATATTGGTATTGTCACGTCCGTGATATAGACCCTAACCGTATACGCGTATTACTGTCGTTTGTACCGCAGTACGGAGGCGTACCGACCATAGTTTAAATATGGACATATGAGCATGGAAAATTTAATTTAATATGATAATATGACACTTAATATGAATATTGAGTTGATTTGATGAAACGTTGCAATTTCGTGTCATACACGTAAATCAAGGCAACGGACTGGGCCGAGAATATATGGTTTTTGCCCAGCGGTAAGAATTTGAGTTAAGCATACCATAATGGGGAGAATAATATTTTAAGGCCATAGGTGAAGTTATATGGAGATATTTGGAGGTTAAGGGCTCCGATTTACATAAATAATGTTCCTGGTGTAGATTTATAGTCTGATATTCCGATTGAGAGTTAGAGATATGAGTTTACTATCACAATGATGCCTAGGTGATCAAAATTGAATTTTAAGATTTTTAAAATTGATAATTTAGAAATCAGACTTCAGATGAATTTTTACGGGCATGATTTAGAAAAAGGACTAAACTGCAAAAACAAAATTGTCGCACTGGTGGTCGTTTTGCAAAATCGTAAAGACCATTCTGAAGAGAAAATT
>CATIWF010020664.1:0-22064 GCA_949630135.1 Balakata baccata | reverse complement strand
AAGTTTTATCCTTCAAATATTTGACCTTTGGTAGCCTATCTACTAGTTCATCTTTGCTAAGGCTTTGAATTAAGTTCATACTTGCATGCCCAAGTCTTCTATGCCATAGCCAAGATTCTTCACTAATAGACACAAGACAACTAGAGGAAACATTAGATAACTTGTGTAAATCAATTATGTAGGTATTGCCATCTCTTTCTCCTTTGAATATTTCTTGACCATATAAAGAGATCACTAGACATTCATTGGAGCTAAAGATGACTTTGTTTCCCTTGTCACGTAATTGACTTACACTTAAGAGGTTGTGCTTTAGACCATCAATAAACATTACATCATCAATGATTGAAATACCATTTAGTCCTATAGAACCAATGCCAATTACCTTACCCTTAGCATTGTTTCCAAAGGTAACCTTACCTCCATCAATATGTTTGAGACTAATGAAGAGGCTTTTATTTCCAGTCATGTGCCTTAAGCATCCACTATCCAAGAGCCATACATTTTCATTGCTTGAGGATTTAAGGCACACCTATGGAACATAGATTCAAGTTTGGCTTTTAGGTACCCAAACAATATTGGATAGCTTTCAAGGGATCCCAATGGGATTTCCTTATTAAACAATGAATGTTAATGTGCCAAGCTCCATACAATAGTGGCATTGCTTATTTTTAAAGGACTCTTGCCACTTAATTTGGAGTTTTGGCCTTATAACTTTCTTGTTAGAAACATATGAAGAGGTGCAATAACAAACACAATCACATATAATAGGTGTTTTTCTAGGTGTATGCCTCTTATACAAAAAGGCATGGTTAGCCTTTTGAGGTTTCCCTCTTAAGCCTGATGAGCCTTTACTACTTTTCTTTTGAGTAGAGGCTTTAGTGTGTGATTTGCTCTAGGCCTTAAAGGCACCTACCTTAATTGAGGATGTTTGTGGTGTGGAAGCTTTTACAAAAATAGTTTTAGATATGGATGAAGATGATGCTCATTTAAAGCCCAAGCCATGTCTCACTAAGGGAAGTCTTTGTGATACAATAAGAGTATCCAAACTTTCCTTCCCTTTGTGAAATTCAGAGATAGAAAGTTTTAATTCCTCAACTTCATTTTTTAAAGTATTATTCTCTTTAATTAAGGAAATGGTTGAGGGTTTTGATGAAAGTTCATCTAATGACTTCTTAAGAGAGACATTAGATGTTTTTAGCTTTTCCATAACCTTTTGAAGGTTGGATAAATCATCCTTAAGCTTGGAGCTATTTTTCTTATGAAAATTAACTTTCTTTCTATATCTTTCTAATTCTAAACTCATGACCTTAATAAGATCATCATCATCAACATCATTTAAGGTGAAAAAGGAAGAAATGGAGGTTACCTTATTGGAGTTGTCCTCTAAAGCCATGAAGCACAAGTTGGCTACATCTTCTTGGCTCTCCTCATCATCACTTGATGTAGGATCATCCTATGTAGCTTTATGGCCCTTGTCTCCTCCATCCTTGTGAGACTTGACCTTGTATATCTTGAGCCATGGACATTCAGATTTGATGTGGCATTTCTTCCCACATTCATAGCACTTCATCTCCTTCTTGTTTTTGTTAAAGTTGGATAAGGAGCTTTGAATTTTGAGGCTCTTCGCTTGTAGTTTTTGATAGTCCCATACTTATTGACTATCATTCTTTTTACTCTTCTATATAGCATGGCTATCTTCTCATCCTTTTCTTCACTTATCCCATCATCGCTAATGAGGTCCAAGTCTTGAACCTTTAAGGAGGTGGTGCTTACCTTGAGAGCAAGAGGCTTTTTCTTTTCTCTTTCTCCTTCAAGCTCCTTTTCTCTCATGAGAGTCATCTTATGTGTTAGAAGCTTACTGGTGAGTACATCGGTAGGAATGGAGCTCAAATCCTTTTTGGCTTCCTCTATACCCGCCACCCTTGATCCATAGTCCTTCATTCGAAGACTTCTCAAGATCTTATTGTTTACATCTTCAAGACTTGTATGTCTTCCATATTTCTTCATGTTGTTGATAATGGAGAGTGTGTGGTTTGTCATATTTGTGATGGTCTCATTTGGCTTCATCTTGAAGAGTTCATACTCATTCATTTGGAGTTGAATCTTCCTTAAACAAACTTGCTTTATGCCTTCATGGTAGTTCTCTAAAGTCCTCCACATATTGTAGGCGGTTAGATAATGTTGAACTCTCCCACATTCTTTAAGAGAAAGAGAACTTGCTAGGATGACTATAGCCTTCTTGTTCTTGCCATTTGCTCTTTTGTATAGTTCAATCCACTCATCTCTTAAAAAAGGTTCATCCTCTCCTTCAGCGTTCTTCCTTGTTGGTGGTGTCCATTCTTTGCGAACACTATCCTATACATCAATTCCATCACTATCCAAGTATGCCTCCATTCTAAACTTCCAATGGGCATAATGTGACCCATCAAAATAAGGTTTGAGGCTTTGGAATCCTTCTTGGGCCATTGTAAATCTTTGCTAGTACTGATGAAGCTTGACTTCTAGACCTTGCTCTGATACCAGTTGTTGCCTAAACAATCATTAAGAAAGGGGGGAAGGGTCATGAATTGGTGAGAAGATAAAAAATTCTTGCACTCACAAGGTAATAAAAAGAATTGAGAAGATTGAGACACGAATTTTATAGAGAGATTCGGGTATTAACTAACCCTACTCCTCTCCCCAACCTTAATTGTGTATTCTCTAATCTAATCACTTAGATTACAATTTAGAGTTTTAGCTAGCTCACTCCCAACTAAGTGTTTTACTAAGGCTAACACTCGACCCAAATTTCCCTTATGTTTTATTGCTCACACAATAACCAATTCCTTGTAATTTGGCTCACACTATCCAATTACAAGATAACCCAAGTGTTTCAAGATTAACATTTGAACCCTTACACAAAACAATTAATAAAGAGATTGAGAAATTAAATTGCAAGAGTTTTGGCACTTCTTAAGTTGTCAGCTCTATTAAATGGCCTTTTGGTAAGACATTTATACTGATTATCTACCAATTAGCCATTACAAAATGGTGCTATAACTCTTTCTAACATTCTCTTACAAGTGCATTAAATGTTGTCTGCAGAGAGAGTAGTCCCGATCAAGAACATGGCTTTCCCAGTCTGGAACATGGCCAATTTTGATACATGGTAGCTTTTGGTTTACTGAACCATCCAACGGCTAGTTTTTATTTAATGTTCCCGGTCAGAAGTCCTGGAGTCCCGGTCGAAACTTGCCCGATGATGCCATTGTAGAGAACTTAGGTCTGCTTGCTTCGAGCGCTTCCCGGTCGGGACCTAAGTCAGTTTGACTTGGTTGTTTTGACTTTATGATGACTTGGCATGCTTTGGTGGTGTCTCCTCTTCAACAATCATGTCCTTTTGAATTTCTCGATCGGACTCCAATATGTCCCGGTCTGGAAATGAGGTGTCCTAGTCAGGACATCACCTGTCCCAGTCTGCTTTTACTACTGGAACTTTTGCAACATCAGAAAGCAGTCCTATCTGGACATACATTTCCTTGGTTTGTACTCAAGTCCCGGTTAGGAAATTACAAGTCCCGGTTAGGACATCACCTATCCCGATCTGCTTTTGTTATTAGAACTTTGAAATATCAGAGAGCAATGTTTTTCCGGTTAGGATAATGGGTTTTCTCAATCTATACTTGTATCCCGATCGGGAGATTCTAGTTCCGGCTGGGAGTTACGCATCTCCAGGAAATGTTTGACTAGTTTCATGAGGAATTCATAACCAAATGTGTTGAAACTTGAACACTATCAAAACAACACTTAATGAAGATGTTAGTAACATTTAATTTGATTGTCAAGATCAAAATAGAGAGCAATCACCATAAGGTTAACACCCCTAAGTTCTTATCAAAGTGGTATTAGAGCCTGGCTATGGACCAGTAAATTGATGCAGTAGAGAAGGCAGTTGAGTCTTTTTCACTTTCTCAAAAGGAGATGCTGAATCAAATAACTGACAAATTGAGTTAATTAGCGACACGACTGGATCAAGTAAAAACCCAAATTAATGCAGAAGTAGATGAAAATTCATCAACCCTTAATCGAGCTCATTCAGATGGTGCTAGTGGATCCCATCGAGGTACCAACATCAGCAACTTTGCTTCAAAAACAGTAAAGTTAGATTTTCCCCGTTATGACGGTCGTGGAGATCCTACCAGCTGGTTATGCAGAGCTCAACAATTCTTTGAGATTCATGATATTCTAATGAATGAAAGAGTTCAATTGGCGTCTTACCATTTAGAGGATGATACATATTTGTGGTATCAATTAAAAAAACAAGAGATGCCTTTCATTAAAGAAGGAATTTATGTCAGGTTTGGCCTTTACCAAATTTTTGATATTTTTGGAGAACTCACCGAGTTACAGCAGGCAGGAAATGTTTAAGAATATCAAGCTAAATTCAATAAGCTCTTGGCCAAAGTTGGTCCTCTACCACAAGCACAACAAGTTAGTTGTTTCATCAGCGGATTGCAAAATCCTATTCGTACAAATGTACAAGCTAATTAACCTACCACCTTAACAACAACTATTGGGCTGGTTTGTTTATTTGAAGAGAAAGAAAAATCCCACAAGAAATCTACTTTGACCATCCCAAAGACTAGAAGTACAACTGCAGTCCTAACATTCCTGGTTCTTCACCAATCAAAAGGCTAACAATAGAGGAGTTAAATGAGAGAAGAAGTGGCTTTGTTTTAGGTGCAATGATAAATTAGGGTTAGGTCATTGCTACAAGAAACTTTTCATTATTCAAGCTTGTTTGGAAGATAGTGATGATAATGTGGAAATGGAAGATAAAGGAGGGTGCAAAGTTCTTTATAATGAAACACTATAAATTTCCCTGCATGTCATAGCAGGAAGACGAGCGCCTGAGACAATGCAAGTCAAAGGTAGTTTAATGTGTAGAGAAGTCTCCATCCTTATAGATTCAGGGAGTACACATAATTTTGTCAATCAAAAAGTGGCCAAAGCTGTCGGTTTACAACCTAACTTTACAGGCAAATTTTCCATAATGAAGGCTTTTAATGAAATGATAGTTAGCCTAGGTAAAGCATTTATGGAGTCAAAGGATTACAACTGATGCATAACAAAAATGGCTCTATAAGCTGTTGGGTTATGATTTTTTTCATTGAATACAAAAGAGGAAAAGAAAATATAGTAGCATATGCTATATCTCGGAGGAAAGAGGATGAAGTCCATAACATGCATTATTGTGCCATTTTGCAGCCCTTGCCAAGTTGGTTGGACTTAATCAAAGAAGAAAATATGTTAAAGCCTAGTGTTCAGAGGTTGATTGAGCTGATTAATGAAGGTGAAGTTGTGGATCCTTGGAGCTTTCGGGACGGAATCATTTTTTTCAAAGGTAAAATTTACATTTATGAAGATTCGTGTTTTATAACTGACATAATCAGTCAATTTTATGACAACACACATGAAGGGTTTAATAAAACTCTCAATCATATACAATCAAATTTCTATTGGAAAGGCATGAGGAAGAGTATCAAAGAATTTATCAGAAGCTGTGATATGTGTTAAATATATAATGTAGAGCAACTTGCACTAGCTAGCCTACTCTAATCTCTTCCTATACGAAATTAAATTTGGGAAGATATAGCTATGGACTTCATTGAAGGACTTCAAATTTCAAATAGAAAATCAATCATTCTTGTAGTGGTTCATAGATTATCAAAGTATGCTCACTTTCTTGCAATTACTCATCCTTATACTATTATGGGAATAGCTCGAATCTTTTTTTTATTTAGATTTTTCATCTCCATGAGATGCCTTGTTCTATTGTTTATGATAGAGACCCAATTTTTGCAAGTGAATTTTGGAGGTAGTTATTCCAACTAAATGGCACCTCGTTCAACTTCAGTTCTTCTTATCATCCCCAGACCGATGGGCAAAGCGAGGTGGTCAACTGCATATTAGAGATGTATCTTCGATGCTTTATTGGTTTAGAACCAAAGAATTGGAAAAAATTGTGGTCTTGGGCAAAGTTTTGTTACAATACAAGTTGGCACTCGACAATTCAAATGTCACCATTTAAGCAAGTCTATAGGCGTCCTCCTCCTACTCATTTAAGTTATATATTAGGTATAATAAAAGTTGCAGTTGTGGAACAAGAATTAATGGAAAGAGACATTATTCTTCAAGAACTAAAAAAGGGATCAAAGAACCTCAATCAAGAATGAAGTATATTTATGATGTAAAGCACAAAGAGAAAGAATTTATTGTTGGAGGTTGGGCATGTGAAGTTACAACTGTATAAGAAAGTGTCTATTTCAAAGAGAAGAAATTTCAAATTATCAGCAAGATATTATGGGCTATTCAAAGTTTTGCAACACATTGGTGCTGTGTCTTACAAGTTAGATTTGGCAATTGAATCTCGAGTTCATCCGGTGTTTCATGTTCACTCTTGAAAAAGAAAGAAAGTAGGTGACCAAATTACCACTTCAAGCCAACTACCTTTGGACAACTTGGGGACTAAAGAAAATTTTCCTAGACCTCAATCTATTCTTGATCGTTGGGTTAGTAAAGGACAGCATGAGATTTTGGTATTATGGAAAGGGCTCTCTCCAGTAGAAGCTACTTGGGAGAAACTGGATTATATTCAAGAGCAATTTCCAGATGTCACTCTTGAGGACAAATGAGTTGTCATGATCTCTTAAGTGCTCAACTTTTGAATAAGTCTCAAAGCTTAGATATTTTGAATATTTGATTTGATTTGATTTGCTGTTATTATATTCTGGTAGAATATGCCATTTGTTTATCTCCTCATTTTTAGTTTTACAGTTGTAAAGTTGGCTATTTAAGTCAACTAAAATAATGAAAAGGCCATCTACCATATTTTATTCAATCTTATTAATTCTTGGTAGAGGTTTGGTTCCCTCGAAGCAACCAATTTTTTTTATCTTTTCTATTTCTTTCTAATTTGCTAATCACAAAATAGGTAAAGAAAAAGCTTCAGCAAGCCAGTCCATACCAAAGTGGTATCAGAGCCATCCATCATATCTCCTAGTTCAATCGTGTAACATGGATAGTGACACCGGTATAGCAGTGTTCGTCTGGAACTAGGAAAGACCTAGTGCATAGCTAGCTCGTGTAGGCGCCTGGCTGCAAAGCGTGTTGGATTGTTATGATCACACGTGCAAAGTGTGGGACTTGAATCCCATATTGGAAAACTAAGAAAGTGATGTGGAGTTTATATCGACTTAGAGCTCTCCAACCTCTTGAGCTAGCTTTTAGGGTGTGGTTGTCCCTAAGTTCATATTCATTATTTCAATTGACTTAAATAGCCAACTTTACAACTGTCAAGTTAAAAATTAGGAGATAAACAAATGGCATATTCTACCAGAATATAATAATAGCAAATCAAATAAAATATTCAAAATATCCAAGCTCTAAGACTCATTCAAAAGTTGAGCACTTAAGAGATCATGATAACTCATCCCCCTTAAATTGCACTCTTGTTCTCAAGAGTGACATCTGGAAAATGTTCTGGAATATAATCCAATTTCTCCTAAGTAGCTTCTATTGGAGAGAGCTCCTTTCCATAATACCAAAATCTCAAGTCATCTTTTAGTATCCCAACAATCAAGAACAACTTGAGGTCTAGGAAAATTTTCTTCAGTCCCCAAGTTGTCCAAAGATTTGATATGAACTTAAGGAGAACTACACCCCAAAAGCTAGTTCAAGAGGTTGGAAAGCCCTAAGTCTATATAAACTCCACATCACTTTCTTAGCTTTTTGATGTGGGATTCAAGTCTCATACCTAGTAAATGGGATAATAATAATCCACCATGCTCCGTAGCTCGACGCCCAAGCGAGCTAGCTATGTACTAGGTCTTTCCTAGTTCTAGGCAAACACTGCTATATAGGAGTCACTATCCGCATTGTACGATTGCATTGGGAGACATGATGGATGGCTCTAATACCATTTGATATAAACTTAGGGCTCTCCAATCTCTTGAGCTGGCTTTTGGGGTATGGTTCTCCCTAAGTTCATATCAATGTTATGGAAAATGACATTCATTGTTCACTAATATGTTGCTCCCGTGTTCTTTAAGCTGAATGGTGGTACCACCCAGTCATATGTACTGATTGGTCTGAGACATTTAGTTGCAGACTAAGTTAAAGAACAAGCTTTGGAATATCTATAGAAGCAAGATAGACAATTAGGGGTCGCGTGCGTGATGGGGCCTCATGCATGTGAAACTTTGTAGGACATTCAAAGAGAGTTTGCTGCTTGCCATGCTTAAAAATATGGTTAAATATGTGCTATAGTTTTCAAATGGGTTATATGATTAAAAATTTGATAGTCTCCACAAGTCCCGTCTTATACCAATTGTTGGTTTTCTTAAAGTTGTAATAGTAAAATGAAGGTTGAAAGTAAGGTTAAAAACTGTCTCTCAATTATTTCATTAACAACGAAGCCTTAAATAGGCTCTTGAAAAATAGAAACCCATAAAAATTTGCAGCAATCTTAAAGTTAAAATAGAAAATTATATCATAAAAAACCTAGATTTCTTATCTTAAAAGATTCAGCTAACAGCTAGATAACTTGTTAGAATTTAAAATAGACTTCTTCAACGACTAAAACAATAAAAATCCTACTGCAATCTACTACATTTTTAGGACAACATTCAAAATGTTCATTTGTATTAGTTAAAGGTTTAGAGTGTGATGGACACTCATAAGGCTTACTTGGTGTCCATTTGGTTAAAAAAAACCTCTTTTTCACTATTAGAATTGACTTTATATGACACTGAAATAGTCAAATAGTCTTTATAATAAGTACCTTTTGAGATGACTTGTTTTTACTTTTTTTTTTCTTTTAGTAGCCTTTCATAGTTCAAAGCCTTGTCTATTAAATGAAACATGTTGAACCTATATCCTTCAAAATATTCTCTAATATTGAAAAAGATGACAAGGACAATACAGTTGGCCTAGACAATAGCCATTCGGCAAATCGTTCTAAGCCTCCTAAATATCAATACAAACTATTCAATCAATTCACTAGATATATAGTTGTTCGATTTTGGCTAAATTGGGTAAGGTCACTTTTGGCTAGGTTAGATATCCATATGGAATTGCTCATCTAATTCTTTCCAATCATTGATTGAATTAGGTGCCAAGTTTGTATACCAAGTAATGGTGGCTTGAGTCAATGAATTATTAAAGAGCCTCAATTTTCAAAAATTATTTGTATTAGCTTCTCCTCATTGAATCTAGAGGTATGCTCAATAGTTGACTTACTTTCTTCCCCATAAAACAAAGTAAATTTTGTTATTTTGAATCTTCTAAGGAAAGGGTATAATTGATCCATTAGTCTTGGTATGACGTACAAGATGACCTTGAAGAATAAGTATCATGAGTTTACACGAGCAGGGGCACAAGCATGTTGAGTCTACACGAGCAAGGACACAACATGTTGGTTCCTCTCTATACATGGCACATACGTGTTAATGGATAATTACATATTTGGTCCATGAGCAGGGGCACGACATGTTGGTTCCTCACTATGCATGGCACGGGTGTGTTGGTGGCTATTTTCACACTCACTTAATCTCACTGCTCTTCAACACACATGTTGTTTAGCTAGTAGTACTGTTATATTCATTTTTCCTCTTCCTTGTAATCTTAGTTTAGTTAGGGAGCATTTATATATTGGATGAATATATTAGTTGTAGAGTTATTCTTGTTAGGTAGAAGATTACAAATCTTTTCTCTTATAATTACAGTTTTTCTTTATGAATGAAAGTGAGAGCTTTCTCCAGATCTTGTGAGTTCTTGTGTGAGATTAATCTTTGATTCATACAAAATAAGAATTGTTCATGGTATTAGAGCAATTAGATCTGTAAAAGTTTTTTTTGATTCAATATCTTTATTCTTGAAAGAGATTATAATTGACGATGGCAAATGAACTAAGAAGAAAATGGGTGAAGAAATGCAGAAAATGAATAGGGGTACTAGAATTTGCTAGAAAGAATGCAGCATCATGTAATCCCTTGCAATTTTAAGGATCTAATCACCTAGGGATGACGCTCATCACAGCTCCACTGACCGATTACAAATTCTTAACCTAGAGTAGGTCAATCTGTTTTACCCTAGGAGCTAAGAATAAACTTGGCTTCATTAATGGAAGAATGACAGACCAAATCTTGAGGATCCAAAGTATGATAAATCAAAGAGAATTGATTTTATGGTAACCTTATGGATTCTGAATTTAATGACTAAAGAATTGGCTAAATCTTTTCTTTACACAGCAAGTGCCAAACGACTATAGGAGGAATTGGAACAATAATTTGGGGAAAGCAATGGGCCACAAAGTTAGCTTCTACAGAACAAGGTAACATATGTGTTACTATCCATTACAATAAGATGAAGAAATTTTGGATGAGCTTAATGTGCTTCAGCCTATACCACAATATGTATGTGGAGCTATTAGATAATGTACCCGTGGTGTTATCCAAAATGTTATGGAAATTAATACTCAGAATAGGCTCATGCAATTCCCAATGGGTCTAAATGACTCTTATGATAATGTTAAGAACCAAAAACTAGTTCTAGATCCTTTACCTAATATTGGTAAAACTTACTCAATGATCTTACAAATTGAGAAACAGAGGTTAGTGCATTCAACTTTTGGGGAAAATATAGACACTAATGCAATGATGGCATGAGGTATGATAGGTCCAAATACTGGGATAAATCAAGGAAATACCAAGAAGAAGATAAGGAGAATAAATAAGATAAATACTGTAACTATTGCAAAAAGAATGGTCATACGAGAGATTGTTGCTTCAAATTACATAGGTGTCCTGAATGGTACACCCAAATGAGACAAAAGTAGAGAGCTACAGCTAGAGTCCAAGCAAATATGATAAATACATCCATTGATGAAGATGATGAGATGGGAGAAAATGAAAGGCCATAGATGACATCTTTCTTTGAAATGTTCAAATAAGAAATGGTTAAGTACATGCAGCACAACCATTGACATATAAAGGAGGAAGCTAATTTCGCTCACCTAAATAAGTTTACAAGTAACATTAAGACTTAAACTTTTAATTGCTGTAATAAGAATAGTGGTAATTGGATAGTTGATATGGAAACATAAAATTGCATGAGAATCTTGTTTTGAAGGATGTTTCGTATATACTCTTTTTTAAACATAATTTGCTTTTTGTAAGCAAATTGGCTCAGACTAACTTTGTTTGTATTGCAACACTAGAGGACTAATTAGACTTTGGCTACCAATTGCTTTATTTGTGACCCTCACCTTGTAAATACCGACTAAAGCTCATGAAACAATATATACAGTCAATAAAACCTGTGTCGTTAGTAGCAAGATGTGGCACAAAAGACTAAGGCATCCTTCTAGTGGAGTTCTTAAACATTTGAATATTTCTTATGATGTATTAGATACTTTACTTGACACTCGTATCGTTTGTCCTTTAGCCAAACAAAGTAAGTTGTATTTTCCAACTAATAAAGTTACTGCTAATTGCAATTTTGATCTTATTCATATGGATCTTTGGGGTCCTTATCATCAAGTTTCCAAGAGTGGGGCCCATTATTTCCTTACCTTGGTTGATGACCACAGTAGAAGTACATGGACCTTTCTTATGCAAAAAAAAAAAATCAAGTTACTCAAATTTTGCTCAATTAACTTACTATGATTCAAAATCAATTTCATACAACTATGAAAATAATTAGAACAGATAATGGGACTGAATTTTTGAGTCAAAAATGACAAACACTTTTTAACCAATATGGGATTATCCATCAGAAAACCTACCCCTATTCACCCCAGCATAATGGTAAAGTTGAAAGAAAACATTGACATTTGCTCCAAGTTACTCGAGCATTACTTTTCAAATATGGTTTAAGTAAGATTTTTTAGGGAGAAGCCTTATTACATGCCACTTATCTCATTAACCATCTTTCTAGTCCCATTCTTTCATGGCATTCTCTTTATTACCTATTGTATCATAAAGACCCTAACTTAAGTAATATTCATATTTTTGGTTGCTTGAGCTTTGATACAAACACAACCCCACATAAGGACAAACTATGCCCTAGAGCACTTAAGTATAATGGGTCACTCCTATAACTAAAAAGGTTATAAGCTTCTTGAGCTATCCACCCAAAAATTTCATGTTTCACATGCTGTTATCTTCCATAAGGCAATTTATCCTTGTAAAAATAGTACTATTGCACCTTTACTCGTAGACCCCACCATCCCTCTTCCTATTGTACCTAGTTCACATGGCTCTAATCCAATTTTCGAACCTACCTCTCTTCCTACTCCTTTAGTAACTGTGTCAACTCGATAGTCTGATCGGTCCGCTATAAATGTCGATGACCCCAATGTTGCTTCCATTGATGACCCATATCCCTCACCTACTAGTGGTATAAAACATGGTACAAGACCACACAGACCTCCAAATTGGCTATATGATTTTATCTATTCTTCCAACTTTACTATTCACCCATGTGCTACACCTGATCCTTATACTCCACCCACTTTTCCCTATATTCACCGACCACATTTCAAAAAGGCACATTTATTATTTGTTGCTAATATTTCTGCTATCTAGGAACCAGTTTCTTATTTGCAAACACAGGTTCATCCTTGATAGTTAGCAGCTATGGAAACTGAGCTTCAAGCTCTTGAAAAAAATAACACTTGGGAATCAGCTTTTTTGACCAAAAACAAGAAGTCTATTAGTTGCAGGTGGGTTCTAGATGGCTCAATAGATAGACATAAGGCTCGTCTTGTGGCAAAAGGCTATAACCATATGGAAGGTATTGATTTCACTGATAGTTTTTTGCCTGTTGCCAAGCCTTTCACAATTTGAGTTTTCTTTCCTATTACCACTACTAATCACTGGCCTCTTCACTAACTTGATATTAATAATGCTTTACTTCATAGGCATATTGATGAAAAATTTTATATATTACCACCAAAGGGCTATCCACATGCTAAACCAGGACAAGTTTGCAAGTTGCTTCGCTCTTTATATGGCTCGAGACAATGGAATCTTAAACTTACTTAGAAGCTGCAATCTTTTAGGTTTCAGCAATCTACTAATGATCATTGTCTCTTCATCTATAAAACAGCCACTGATTTCCATGCTTTGCTTATATACGTCGATGATGTATTACTCACTGGAAGTTCAGAGGTGTTTATCCAAAGAATCAAGGATTATTTGCATCAGGCTTTCACAATTAAGGATATTTGTCATACAAAATATTTCCTTGGTCTAGAGATTACATGTTCTCCTTAGGGCATCTATGTTCATCAATGCAAATATGCACTTGATTTGATCCACGATGTCGGACTATCTGGGGCCAAACTAGTTGCCACTCCCTTACCTAAGGGTCAAAAATTATCTAACACAACTGGTGACTTATTAGAAGATCCTTAACCTTACCACCGACTCATAGGAAGATTGCTATATCTTGGGTTCACTAGCCTAGACATTACTATCGCAGTCCAATAGCTCAGTTAGTTCGTCTAACAACCTCACACACCATATTGGCAACTGGCTTTGCATATTCTTTGATACCTCAAAGGTAGTCCCTCTTTGGGTTTGTTCTTTCTTATCCATAAGTTTAATTTAGAAGCTTATTGTGATGCTGATTGGGCTACCTATCCCCTAACAAGGCAATATGTGAGCATTTATTGTATTTATCTTGGTACAACCCATGTTTCATATAAAAAAAAAATAAGGGACATTGTCTAAGTCTTCCACTGAAGCAGAGTATAGGAGCATGGCCTTTACAATCTATGAACTACATTGACTTCCTTATTTGCTTCAAAATTTTGGTCTTCATGTATAATTGCATGTCCTTCTTTATAGTGATAACAAAGCGGCCATGGATATTGCAGCAAATCCCATCTTCCATAAGTGCACCAAGCATCTAGATATTGACTGTCATTTTATTTATGATCAAGTGAAATAGGCTTTTATTTCCACTGTCTATGTTTCTTCCTCTGAGCAACCGGTCGACGCTTTCACGAAGGCTTATTTTGCTCCTCAATTTCTTAAAATTATCTCTAAGCTAGACCTTACAGACTACTACAAGGCTCCACCTTGAGCGAGGGATGAAGAATGATTATAATAAGTTTATATGAGTAGGGGCACGAGTGTGTTGAGTTTACACGAGCAGGGGCACGATGTGTTGGTTCCTCTTTATACATGGCATAGGCATGTTGGTGGTTAATTACATATTTGGTCCATGAGAAGGGGCACGATGTATTATTTCCTCACTATGCATGGCACAGGCATATTGGTGGCTATTTTCACATTTGCTCCATGTAATCATCTCATTTGATCTCATAGCTCTTAAGCACACGTGTTGTTTAGCTAGTAGTATTGTTATATTAGTTGTAGAGTTATTCTTGTTAGGTAGAAGATTAGAAATATTTTCTCTTGTAATTAAAGTTTTTCTTCATCAATGAAAGTGAGAGCTTTCTCCAGATCTTGTGAGTTCTTGTGTGAGAATAATATTTGATTTGTAAGAAATCAGAATTGTTCAGACCTAGTTGCTAGTCGAGCATCTCCTCCTATTCTTTATGATTGCTCCATGAGATAATTATCGCCCATATCCTAGGGCTGAAATTTATACCTTAGTTGTTCATGTTGACCTTCTTATTGGTCATTTCTAACTTGGAAAACTGGATTATTCACCTGGTAAGGGTAAGCCTCGTTATGGACCTTCATAGGATTAGGATTTGACTCATCTCATCTCAAGATTTGAGCACCTCCATAGACATGAGCTTTATGTCAGTGACCTTGTGGTTGCCAGTTGTATTATAAGGTTTGTTATTTAAGTATCTATAATATTCTCTCTGAAGATTCCTTTATAGCATCAGCTTATGCTTGCATTCCTCGCTGAGTTAATATAGTTTGCTCTTGAATAGGCCTCATTATCATCCTTCAAGTCATTGGATCATTGATCATAAAGTGATTCTATCTAACCACACTATTAGCTATTGCTAAATGATCAACAATAGACAAGGGATATTTGAATCGGTTGAACAGAAGAGTCATATTCATTCCTAGACTCATCATCAAAATCGATTTCTTTAGCAATTGTTCCTGAAGTGGAACTCTTAAGTTTGCTTCCTCTTTCTTCAGTCAAATTGTCTTTTCTAAGATCTACCATATTTTTTACTCTTTTCCATTGTTTTTCTTAGTACCTGGTATTGTATGAATGTACTATACAACAACTCCTACTATTGTCACCAAAAAGATGTTAGTTGAAAAATCAGCTTACAGGAGTGAAATATGATAATAAAGAATAGAGTTTGAAGGTCTGATACTTGTAAAATAGCAAATTTCGGTAAAATTACCTAAAAGGTTTGCCAAGTAGGACTGTATCCTAGGATTGCTATGTACGGGGATTGTGATAAGTAATTGAAAACTACTTCAAGGCTATTCGGCTTAGCAAGAGTGAAGTAATAATAAAATGGGTCATTAAGAATAGTATTGCGTATGACACGATTATGTTAAATATAAATATGACACGATTAAATTTGAAAAAGAACATGACAGTTAAAATTTGTGTTGAAATGATAAAACACGATTGTCTTAATGTGTCAAAATATATACAAGTTATATTACACGACATGATTAGATACTATTATACATGAATAGACACGAAAACTTTCAAAATTAAAATTTGTAAAGTAAATCCCACACATAATACTATTCATATAAATAATTATTACAAAAAATACATAGTTCATTAAAATAACTCCAAATTGAAAATTATTTTTTTTAAACACAAATTGAAATTTAACGAGTCTTTAATTCATCAACTTTCTGATTTTTTTCTTATACATGTATATATAATATATGTGTCAATATATTGCAAGACTAAAAAATTAATTTTTTTTTGATAAAGATAAAAATGTCAATTTGTTAATTACCATGGAATTATTCTTAGAGATGGAGCACAATTTATTAATAGTTGTTCACATATGCTAATATAATTAATTTTAACATAATGCATTATAAATTTATGCATATATAAACTTATAATATATATATTTAAAAAATTTATATAGTTATGAATTTTATTCATTTCTACTTGCATGCAAATTCAATTTCCATTTACACACACTCATATTTACACTTAGTTTATGACTTAATAGTACACAATGTTGGGTTAGGATGATTATACAGATACAAGGCCCGTGCCACCTTGCAGTTGATCGTGATGGATAGATAATCATAGTGACGAAGGGCACGACTCATTCAAACATTCCAGGTGCATTGATACACGGCGTTCCTATGGCCCTAAATAACTTGAGAGTGTATATGGATCTCCCTTTTAATGAGTATGAATTCAAACCACTTACTGTGCCTACAAGCCAGTTCGAAACTGTCGATCATGCATATGGTAGTTTTGTTCAATGGCCACAACATCTCGTCATCCATGGGGAGGTATGCATTAATACTTCTATATCTCACTCCCTAATTCTTTAATAAATATTATTATCAATTTATTTTACTTACTCCATAGTAAAATGTAATAATATACTATTAATTGATAGACAAATATAATTCGACCTTCAAAGAAAGCACAATTTCACCATGGTAGCGGTTTTATCAAAGAATCAACTACAAAGCCATTGGTTGAATCAACAATTTTATCAAACTTGATTGG
The DNA here is from genome assembly GCA_949630135.1 of Balakata baccata. NCBI lineage: Eukaryota > Viridiplantae > Streptophyta > Magnoliopsida > Malpighiales > Euphorbiaceae > Balakata > Balakata baccata. The sequence continues at coordinate 5,357 of CATIWF010020664.1, read as the reverse complement.
CCGCGTGCTCAGCTTGTGTGACTTCGTTTTTGACCTAGATGAGGGGTACATGTTTCAAATTGCTCTTCCGCAAGGGTTTTTTTGTTATCCACAAAACACGGATAACGAAGTTTTTATCAGTCGAGAAAACATCTTTCAACTCCTTTCCATGCAATGGCTCGATATCTCAGTTATCAAAATTTTTATCTTGTAAGTGATTATAGTAATATATAGATAAAAATAGTAAATATTGAACTGCTATATTGTAATGTAGTTTCAACTTATGTTAGTTTTCTACTTCATACATGTATGTACCTTTATAGAGTCTGCAACTAATCATCTACACCGATTGGTTTTCTTTGTCCAAGTTATTTAAATAGGATATGTACAAAGGACAAGAAATTGGAGCAAAATTATATGGTAGAAACTTTGCAGGCACAGATAGATAAGAATTTCATTTTACTGCCATATATTCAAAAGTAAGATCAATTTTGGCATTAAAATATTTGCATTATATTTTACCATGACAATTTTATTAATTTTATATTATTTTGTATATCTATAGTCAACACTAGATGTTGATTGTTATTAACTGTGCACGGAGTGAGATATACTTTATGGACCCTCTCAACAACTCTAGTAAACAATTACCTATTAAAGAACCTATTAATATGTAAGTTATTATATTTGCACTCATATCTTGTTCTAAATTTTGTTTTATATTTACTGCATATTTCAGTATATAAACTTATGTTTCAGGGTATATAGATTATACTGATATAGTGTTGGAAGAGGCACCTCGAACTCCTTATATTGGAATTTCATCAATGTAAGAATTTTGTCATTTTTATATATACTAGTTACATTTGAATTTCATCTTTCACTTTATACTCGTACCAACTTTTGTAATTATTGTTCTTTTGTAAGTGCCCGAGGCAATCTAGAAGTATTGAATGTGGTTACTGTTGGGTTTTGATCATGTATCACATACATATAACACAACGGAAAATAAAAATTTTCAAAACCCGAATCAAAGGATTATACATGTGCCAATTAAAACTAATTTAACCAAAGAAAATTCAGAATTTATACCTTTATAATTTCTTGATTTCTCTTCTACTTCTCACCTTGTTGGGTTGTAGCAAACCACAACAATCCAATCTTGGATTGTCTCTAACAATATCCACACGAAGATGAGAGGATGAAACCACTAGGGAGATGGTTTAAACATACCTCAAAGTACTCGCAATGGTGTATGTTCATATGAGAAAAAAATTAAACTCTTTAATTTTCTTGTTATCTCCAAAAAATTTTCTTCTCCCAAAAATTTTTCCTTGTCTATTTTCTATCTTTTGGGGTGTTTTAGATCCAAAAGAAAATCAGAAAAATAGATCCAAATTGAAGAGAGGAGAAAGTGGGAGTTATGAATAGCATGGTAACGGTAAAGGTTGATAACATGGTAAAGGTTTTAGAGGAAGAGGTGGAGAGTCATCTGGGAAATCATCACCCCATGAAGGAGGAGGTGATGGTGTGGGTAAAGGGTTAGTATAATGGGAAGGAACTGAATAGGAAACAACATAGTCATATTTTTCGGAAGGTTCTCCCAAGAGACCAATTGATGGATCTCCTTTATCATATCTGGCATGAAACTGGTTCTCCGAAGAGCATTTACTCGGTTTCTTTTTTCTCCTTGAGGACTTAGAACTGAATTCTCTATCCTCATCTGCTACTTTGTCTGCATAACAATCGTCACAGTCACAAATATCAAAATACTTGTGATCTCTATTTCGTGCTTCATAGATCGGCTGTGCAGTAGGTGAAAAAGCAACAATCGGTATCTCTTCCGATGGGTATACCTGTTGCATCATAAATTGAGTGGAAAACTCAAGAGACGTTGAAGCCTGGGAATCATCATCATCAGGAGGAAGGAACCGTGTCTCTACAGTACCATCCTTTTGTTTGATAAACATTGGCTTAGTAGAACTGACTAGTTCTTTCTTCTGGTGTAGGAGTTCATAGTTAGTCAACCATGACTGTGGGAAGATCTGAAGAAGATCTTGTTTCTGCAATTGCTTTGGGATCTGAACTACCTTTGGAACTTGAGTAGAGTCTACCGTGATGCTTAGAGCATCTTCTGAAGTAGGGATGCAAAGATCCATGGCGTGATTTTATACTCGGTAGATCATTTGGTAGTGAATAGTAGCTATGTCAGTAGTAGCTACGTTTTGAACTCCAGAAATCTGCACTTGTACCTTTAGAGTGTGGAACGTATGAGGATCTCTCAACCTCATGTTGAAATTTGGATATAAGGTCTATAGAACTGTGCCAGCATTAAGAGTTGTCTAGATAGTGCCAATGACTGCATGTTGATACTCCAAGAATCTAGTATCAAGAAGGGCGATCCTGGCCACAATAGGAAGGCATTTGCCTCCATGGTAGGTTAGAGCAAGTCGGATTGCTCCAAAGTGAATATGAGTGAAACCATTTCTTAGCCATTGAGCAAGTAACTCAGTAGGTATCTCCAAAGTGATGAATTGTTCTTCACTTGTTCCTTTGATTGGACAATTATCAAAGGAGGAGGATTGAACATATTCACAAACTGATGAGGGCTTCTGTCTTATTAAAGACTTGATGGAAGTAGTGAAAGAAGACTTGTGTTTTTGGAAGGTGTGATATGGGTTTAGAAGGGGGATGTTGGTTTCTTGAACTTTCTGATCATTTGGAATGAAAGAGAGTTCATAAAGATGAGAAAGGCGAGAAAAGAAGAAGGTTGTAAAGAGAGAGACGACATAGAAGTGGATGAGTCTGAACGTGTTAACTTTGAGTCTATCATAATGATGTTGCATACTTCTCTTCTGCATTAACCAAGCTATGATCTTCGTTTACTATGACTCTGATACCAATAAGGGGGTGGAAGCTTCAAGGTCCTCTTAGATGCTTCATAATACTTTTCAACACAAAGTTCATAAGCTCAACACTTAGGAGCCACAACGAACCACTCATCAATCAGTATGGATCTGCATCCTTTGATTCTTCAAATCTTCAACTTGTATTGGATAAACATTGATCGATCAGCAAACTAGAACATAACTTAGAGAATGAGAAGAGAAGAGATTGTGTTTAAGTAAACATCTTTACTTAGTAATCAAAGCTTAGTGTTTTTACATCCTGACTTCTCAAATGAAATGAGAAGGTATATATAGGCTAAGGGCAAATGACATATGCGTCATTGCTTACATCAAAAATGCCTAAACAGGAAAAGTAAATAGTTACAAACAGTAACAAGATAAAAAGCAAAACGTACTGACAGGAATAATTATACAAACAGTACACACAATAGCTGCACTTAGGCTGCTTTATTTAGATTGATGGCCGACAAAGTAGAGTGGGAATCTACTTTCTTTATGGCAAGTACATATTGAGGTCTTCAAGGGCCAAAGGAGAATCTGCCAGTGGGATGTCATCATCAAAATCATCATCTAGTGGAGGAACTGGACTGGGCTGAGTTGGAGTGGGTTGAGCTGGATTGGGCTGATATTGTTGAAAATCCATATCTTGATTGGATCGGAAAAAGCGTTGAAAGTCTGGAGGTTGATTATCAAACTGTACTTCTTGGGCCTGGGCCTGAGGAAGAGGCTGAGAAAAATCTTCGGGCTCTTGTGAATCAGGCTCGAAGTCCATTTCTTCATCTTCACTACAAAGTCGAGGCTGGAGAGTAGGAGGCCATGGGACCATTCTGATACGCTGAGAAATATCAGGACCAATGGAAGTAGAACTTGGTGGAGGAAAATCATTGAAATTGTTAAGCTTGCATAACTCTTGGTGGAGTGATATGCGAACTGATTCAATCTTCATAGGTTTTGGATGATGGATGACTTTCCAAAGTTGAGAGTGACCAATAGCAACAGTAATCTGAGTACCCAACGTATATGGAGGTTGGAAGATTAGTATGGCATGCATATCAGAAGGAACTCTGGGTTTGAAGGGATGGTCAGCTATGAGGTCTACGAACAATCTTTTCCAGTAACGAAAGGGCTGAAACCAAGTAAGAAACTTGATCTGAGGAGACTGGAGGTTGTCTCTGTTGAGCAGGAATGGTAGAAATGGAATGAGCTGGATTTGGACAGCATGGTAGTAGAGGGTGGACTGACACCATAAGTACCAAAGTTGCTCGAGAAGCATTGGTTGATTGCCGAGCTGATAAACAATTATCCATGGGTGTTCAGCAGGAAAGTAAACCATTTCTCTAGGAAGGGTAAGAGAATTTTGAAACATAGCCAAGTATGTGAATAGCATATTCTAGGCAAAGCTTCGAATAGGACGAAGGTTAGGGCCTTTGGGACATCCTGGAGGAAAATCTGAGAGTGTCTGAACTGGTGGATTGGAGCTGGAAGCTACTGTGGTAATAGAACTTGATGCCATAAAGATAAAGGGGATTTCAGTGGAAGGAAGGATGAGAGAGGCTTGCTTTGGTCTGGATAGAAAATTAGGGATCAGGTTCTTATCTCCTTTTATATGCTGGACGTCGAAACTGTATTTGCTAAACCATTCTTTCCAACGAAGCAATTGTGGATATGGAATAGTTTTCTGTCGGAAATTTAGCATACGTGGAAAGGATGAGCAGTCCATAACCACTAGGAAATGAAAACCTATGAGATGAAATTCAAACTTTTTGATGGCATATTTGACTGCAAGAATCTCTTTAAACGTGGAATGATAGTGAAGTTCACTATCCTTGAAGTGTCCACTTGCATAGCCACAAATTTCTTTCTTATCTGCTAACTGTTCAAACAATATGGCTCCCTAATACTCATCTGACGCGTCCGTATGAAGAATCCTTTTGCTAGTAGATGGAATCTATAAGTGGGGCAAAGTTTGGGACACGGACTTCAATGCTTGTACTGACTTGGTGTGACCTATCGACCACGGAGGTGGCTTCTTTTTCAAAAGCTGATAAAGAGGCTTTGTCAGCTGACTGTATCGCACAATGAACTATCGTATATAATTTGCAATACCGAGAAACTGTTGGAGCTGTTTGATTGTCAGATTGCTATCGGGGAACTTTAAAAGTTCAAGGGCCAAATGGGGCTGAGGCTTATATTGGCCATTCTGAAATTGTATGCTCCAAAAATCAATTGTGGGCTGGGCCAATTGCATCTTGGATGGGCTGAGCATTACACCATGGGCCTTAGTGAGTTCAATAAACTTCTGGATAGTCTCTTGGTGAGAGGCTAAGCTGTTAGAGATGTGCCCAAAAGGCAATCGCCTTAAGCACTTAGTGTACACATTAATAAAGGCATTCTTTCATTATATTAGTATTCATTTGCATATGAATTGATATAGATCTTAAACTGATTAATGAAAGTCCATGATATGAA